>JAJOZX010011511.1:0-37500 GCA_023014485.1 Bathynomus jamesi
GCACATACCTATCAAAAACCGGAAGTATAGGTATCCACCAAAACTAACACCAAACACAACACTACATCGTAGCCGCTCCAATGATTCATAATGTTGTAAATATTCAACAGAAGGCAAGAGAGGCGAAAAGTAGGGCTGTCAACTGTTCAGGCTGACTTTTTTAAAATGTTGTGTATTTACCACAGTATGAAAGAAAGGGTTAATCGCATTACGATTTTATTCCAGCTTGTCCAAATTCGGGCCTTATTCCATTACGATTTATTTCAGCGCATTCTATTTAATTGAAGTCTTCATAATTTTTAAATTCAACATAACTACAAATCTAAATTAACTTATACATTTTACGTAGCCTATAAATCTAACCTATAAATCTATAAATCTAATCTAACCTGGTTTCCGCGCTCAACCGGACCAAGCTTTCTAATAGACAAACAACCTATGTAGTTGCTGTGGCCGCAGAAAACTTAGGACGCGATCTGGAGAAATGTCGGTCTCGGTTACCTCTGTTCGGAGAGCCCGGATGAAGAACGGAAAAGAGACATCAGTGATCATCAAAGAAAGCTTCTCAGTGGACAAGGATGTCCCCCTCATCGTCCATTGGGACGGAGAACTACTCTCGACATTGACGAAGGGGAAGTTGGATCTCCTGCCCGTCCTCGTCACTGGTATGGGCATTGAGAAGTTTCTCTGTGTCCCGCGACGGTCCGGCTCTTGAAGAGTGGAGCCTTCAGCATAACGTCGCAGGTCTCCGCTTCGACACAGTGGCCAGTAACATCGGACTACGCCGCGGAGCCTACTTCCTCACGGAGCAGAAACAGGGCCGGATTCTCATCTACCTTCTCTGTCGCCACCACATCCTCAAAGTGATCGCTGGGGATGTCTTCAGGAAACTTCTTTTTGGACCGTCTACCAGACCTGACATCCCCGTTTGTTGACCGCTGGTGATTCATCGACCGGTTGAAAAACTATCCTTGAGAGAGTTTGGATGAGGAGGAATTCACGAGGGAAGTGAAAGCTGAGGCCCTCGCATTCGCGGCGTCAAGCTCTCCAAGACGTCCAACTACGCGATGACTATCAGGAGATGACTGAGCTGACTGTTATCTTCCTGGGCGGAACTCCCGCTTCCGGGGTCCCCTTCATAACCCCTGAAGCCTATCACATGGCCTAGTGGATGGCTAAGGCGATTTACGTGTTGAAGATGTACCTCTTCCGAAAAGAACTAAACATCACCAAGACCATCACCAAGACCAAACTGCGGCGTTTCAGGATATTCATGAGGGCCTGAATTTCTGCGATGAAGAGGTCGCAAGCATTGCACTACAACACTTGCTCACCATCTTTTGAACCTGACCTAGGAGGTCGTCGCATCAGCCTCTTCTCCGCAAAAAGTTTCAAACCATTCTAAGAGCGCTATCGTCGAACCTCTCGCGAAGGAAGAGGAGAAAAGAGGTAACCCCAGGGATGGAGCTTCATGATTGCACGAAATTTCGTTCGAGGTTCTTCCTTGATGTACTTCTTTTTTATGCAGAAAGGAG
The DNA here is from genome assembly GCA_023014485.1 of Bathynomus jamesi. Taxonomy (NCBI): domain Eukaryota; kingdom Metazoa; phylum Arthropoda; class Malacostraca; order Isopoda; family Cirolanidae; genus Bathynomus; species Bathynomus jamesi. The sequence continues at coordinate 1,536 of JAJOZX010011511.1, forward strand.
GGGGGGGCAAGGGCGAGCACTCTAAAACGTGCCCCCCCCACAAGGTTGTTAAACACTATATAATTTTTTTAAAATTTTTAAAACATTGCGTGGTGTGTAAGATGCAGGTATGTGTAGTAAGGAATAGAGGGAGAAGTGTACATTTGAGAGTATGGTGGACTGTTTACAGGGTAGATGAGACACGGCAAAAGATCACTTAAGGAGGACAGTGCTAGGAGAAATGGGAGTTCCAGCACTCCCTGCCTCCTGTATAACGTACCTCCTACCCCTAGAGTACTTCTTTGGTCGATTGGTGTCTACAATCTCCTCCAAAACTTCGGATCGACCAAGCCTTCCTCTAGCGGACTCCTGAGGAGTGGATGGAGTTAGACTCCTATCGAGACGGGCTAAGGAACGTAGAGGGGTTGCGCGTGGTCAGCGATGTCGCTGAGCGAGGAGTGAAGTTCATCACGGAGTTCAACACCATCCTCACTCAAAATGAGGAACAACGACAGTTTCTCTTTGAATGCCATCGAAAGGTCTTCTCCACCCCAACCAAGGCGTGCATGGTGGGGGCATTGTCCGAGCGACAATGAGTGGCGGGTAGCCATGAGACCTCCCTCTTTACGGGTAATATCCACCTGATAGTCGTGAGGACCCAGAGCCAAGTACTGGAGGGAAGAGCTGAAACGTCATAGAGGTTGAAAATGTTCTATGGTCGTGTACCCTCTTATCCTTGCTTGATCAAGCTGAAATTTAGACTGATAGATATGTGACACATAGGTTCTAATAAGCCAAAAGCATTTGGGAAACATCATTATGAAATCGAACCACATGCCTTAAACCACCTTAATCTCTCTCTCTCTCTCTCTCTCTCTCTCTCTCTCTCTCTCTCAGTAATAATTTCTATGTGCATTTATTTCCCAACCACCATAATTCATTAAACGATCTGTATTCACGTCTATATTTCTACCTAGGAGCCTTGAGAATACTGTAGTTAGCCCACAATTTTTAGATAGTGAATTTAACAAGTTGTTTAATATTAGAAACAAATTATGTTACTCGACTTATTTCCTAAGAGACTCGTCTAAATAAAGCCAAGAAATCTTTCTACAACACTAACGGAGAGAAGAAAGCATTTAAAAACATACCGTATTTTACGTCTCATAAGACGCACCCTATATTTAGCAAAGAATATTTAGGAAAAAAATATTTCAAAGATTTATCAGCCTGACAAAAAATATATTCCCATAACTTTATTAAAAGAATATTAAACAAAACAATAACATATGAGTCCTGAAGTGATTTTTGGAGACGTTTTTCAGGAAAAAAGTAGCTTCTTATGAGGCGTAAGGTAATTATTGTGTTTGTCTATCATAAAAATTTCATTAATCTCACTCACATGCTCAGAGGGGTGGGAATTAATGTTGTGTTTACTTACAATAATTCAGTTAAGAATTTATTAATTCGTAATACCCCTGTGAATGCCAATGGATGTATCTATTGTATTAAATGTAAAGAGTGTAATTTGGTATAAATATATAGTATATTGGTCAAACAAGCAAAACTCTGGCCACTAGAATGAAACGGCATAAATATTGTATTTACACAGATTCATTAATTTAGCGCCATATTTACACTATTTATGTACATAATAATAATATTAATCATTAAATTGATTGGAATAATTCAGGTATTTTGTTCAGAAAGAGTAACAATGTTGAAAGAAACATAATTGAAACAGTGTGTATTAAGCATATTAGTAATTTTAATGTTAGTTCCGGTACATATAAACCTGATGATTGATTTCCAACCTTATTTTTAATTAGTATTAAAAGGGTTTCTAACCACCTTTAATAATAATAATAATAATAATAATAATAAGCCGATGAATTAGATCATCGGTTTCTGATAAGGCATGTCCATGTATATAAGCTGGGTGAACTCATCTTTATTTTCAGTTATCCTGAAAAGGAGTTGAGATGAACTTGAAAGTATTTGGAGTGGATATTTCACTTTTTCTTTCAGTTATTTCAAAATAAAGAAGTTAACGCGTTTAATGTGAATATATCAGCCGTATATGGGGTGTCCCAAAAATATGTTCCTAATTCCATTTGCCCGTTATTTTATAATGGATGTATATTTTATGATTGGTTTTTTTTTTATTCCGCATAGGCCTATACATTTTTAATCTTTTATTAATTAATAAGTAATAAATATTATACATTAAAACCGTCCTTTCACCATTTTATACTTAAAGGAATAACTTTTCCGACTTTCGTAAGAATTAGGAAAAGATGATACCGTTAATAATAGACTATAACCTAGTAAGGTCATAACTGCATTACCCCCGATTTACGATGGTTTCAACCTCGGTCCAAGTGCTCCCACACATGGTCAACGGGGGTTCATGATACGGCTTTGCGGTACGCAAGGAAGAAGGAGGTGAATGCTCGACCAGTTCTTTCATTGTGTGGTTGTACGTGAAGTGTGACATGTAGCTCCATCTTTTGAGGAATATGAGCGTGACGTTGCAGGATGACTTGTACAATGGTAATAGACTCGTCTTGAGAATGTCAGTATTCCTATACCAGCGTTTCCTAAACTGTCGGGCTCTCCCCTCTTGGGAGACGCAAGACCTACTGAAGGGGGACTCGAGGAGGGTATGAAAGGAAAAAATAAAAAAATAAATTTGGATATTTTCGATAATTTTATTCACAATAAAATATATCGATGTGATATGTAAAAATTGTTTAGAAAACATGTCATATATGTACTATAGTACATTATTAAATAAAACATCCACTTTTAATGCTACTTCACACTGATTATGGTATCAATAAATTACACTCCATGCATGTCATTTGCAGTTAAAATAAAGGGGGCGTGACTTCAATTTGAAGAGGTCGTTGGGTGGAAAAGTTTGGGGATGCTGCCCCAGACGAATTAAGGTAGGAAGGATTAAAGACTTTGCCTGGCTTTTGTCTGCTTCCGCCTTGTCCTTGTAAATCAGTGGTTCTTAACCATTTTAGGCTGCGACCCAAATTCTGGTCGCGGGGCTAGCTCAGCGACCTATGCCTTCAAACAGTTCACTCGTAATAGATAATAAAATAAATAATTAATGGTAAAATGATTAGGGATAATATGATATAAATAAATGATAAATGACAATTTAATGACCCAATCAAAATGGCTTGGCGACCCAATTGCGACCCAGGGGTAAGAACCACTGTCGTAAACTGATGAAGCTTTTATTGATGGCTTCAAGCCTAAACCCAAAACTTTTCTCAGCATAGTCGCGATCCGCACTTTTTTATTCGAATTTCTGTCAGAACGAGAGGGACTCCGTCAAGCATGCATACGTGTCTGTAGCCAAATCTATGGAGGATAATAATTCGGTGAGGATGGCCAGAAACTGGCATAGCCTTCAGGACAACTAATGCGGCTCATTGTGCTAACTCCTAGATTATTATTAGCTAGCACCATCGGAAGTCGAACCACCGACCTCAGTATCTTCACTTCGCTTAAAGGAAAGTGGTGTTGCCCACCGAGCCACGGCCGCTGGCAAACTATGGAGGATACGTTGAACCTTTCTCGAACGTGTTGTCAGAACGAACGAACGAAAGAAAAGAAATATTCCTTGAGAAAAATCTACTGGAAAAATACTGAAACTTTCATAAAATCCAGCAAAAGTTAATAATTGGTTGAGAAAAAAAACCTTATGCCACGCCCTTTTCTACAAAACAAACATTTCTCCTCCTCACCCACCCCATCACTTCCCCACTCCCATTGATATATCATTAATGGAGGTTGGAATGTTATGTACTCGTATATTATAAATATTTAGTGTATTGCTTTAGCGTAATTAATATATAAATATGCTTTAGCCTTCAGAACATATAAACATACGCTGATGCATTTCATTTTCATTGCTGAACAAAGCTAATACATCTCACGGTAACACCGTTTCCTCCCCCCCACTCGATGAACCCCGCTCCCCAGTTTTAAATAAAGAACTTTAGTTTTAATATTACCTCATATTTTCTGTTAATTAATGATTATTACATTGAAATGTCTGTTTATTTTCTTAAAACTTTGAAGTTTATTCTTTTATTTACCATACATTATTTTATTTATTAATATTTATTACTTTTTGATGTAACTGAAAAACTGTAAAAAAATAAAAGTAACACTCAGGAAGCTCATTTACCAACAATGTTAGGGGTAACTGTGTTCCAAGTGTCACCTTTAGCTCGAGCAAGAAGAAGGTAAGCAGCCAACTCGCCCAACCCAGGAGCCAGCAGGCGGGAGCAAACCAGAGCCTTACCTCTCGGAGTCCACCAACGTAACTACTGAGCAACTGAGCGCCCATGAGAAATGGCAAACTTTAAAAGAAAGAAGGAAATGAATGAAGAAATAGGTGGAAAGAGTCATACAAAGTTAAGAATCATTTACGCAAAACCTTCTTAATATAACAAATGATGAATAGATGATAAGTACAGTAAATAGACATTAGAACAGGAGACCCATTAATCAAATACTGAAATAAAAAGTAAAGGGGTAATGCTCGTTTAGTGGAAAGGGCGTGTCTATTTAAGCTAGTGTATCCATTACCCAGTCATAAAAATCGAGGGCGTGGCATAGCGCTATTTCTCAACCAATTATTAACTCTTGTCGAGTTCTAGGAAATTTTTATTAATTTTTCAGTAGATTTTTCTTCGCCATATTTTTTTTCCATGTATATCATCTGCAGAGGAAACGTCAGTGACGAAGTCTTGAAGAAACATTGACGTGGTGGTCAGGACACACGTTGTACCATCAGTCTCTCTTAGATCATTTGAGGCGCTCCGGACCACAACCTGACAAGCGTCAGTGGGGCCAGAATTGAGTAATTATACCACTATATTCTCCCACCCTTCCTTTATGCCGTGGGTGAGTCAGGGAGCAGATTGTGGACTTGTACGTATGGTCGAAATCAATTAAATATCGTTATTGGTTATTTTGCAAGTTGACAAACTTTAACCTGCATTTTTCTCCGTTTTTTAATTTTGACGCTTGGCAGCTTGTGGTTCGGAGTGCCTCATTTCGTGACAGCAGCCGAGTTCTCTGGAATAAACTTTGCTATAATGTTTCTTATACCTGCGCGTGAAATATCAAATGTCCAGGGGTTAAGAGACTGAGATGCTGATCTGGAGGTCGTGAGATCGATTCGGAGGACTTTGTAATTTCAGACTTTCTTGGAGAGTCGTGGTTCGGATTCCAAGTTAAGCTGTACAGGTTTAAAATGGAGCGAAAGGCTTGACCCTCGAACTCATTGCCTCTTGAGTAGAAGGCGATGGCGTTCCTACCATGTTATGACAAGGGAAAAGTTAATACAACTTGGTGGATATTTCAACACCCAAGGGAACATATCAGGCCTTCTTGTTCAGAAGGAGCTTTTTTTTTTAAAGAGGTTTTTAACCACCTTTGCAGCATCTAAGGTCATATGACGAATGGGACTTACAGATCCGAACCACGACTCATTAAAAAACCTGGACGCAAGAGGACAGTTCCGCATCCAGCAACTACCCAGACTCAGTATCACTTAACTTCACTGATCGACGGGAAGCGTGTTTTTGACATTCTATGGCCACGATGTAGACCGCGTCCAGAGGTGTTTTCCAAATACTAAACTAATTCTTTGTATTCGAGGCAATGACACCATTTTATTCAAATCTGTGGGCCGATTTTGCAGATACTATATATATATATATATATATATATATATATATATATATATAGATAGATAGATAGATAGAAAAGTAACTGATGTTTCGCTCGCCATCCAGAATAAGTAACTACCAAGAATATTACCCCCCTAAAATATGTAAACTTAATTTTAAGACAACTTGCAATTACCTACCCATGTCGTTTAAGATAAATATCATTATATTTACTTACTAGCATGTACTTTAAGGAATCCTTCCCATAAATGTTAAAAAAATTAAAAATAAAATTTTTTAACAGTGTTCATTCGCCCAGTGAAAATTCTCATCCACACGATCGAGTGAACGAGAGTATTTTTTCAATCCAGGGTGTAACGAAAGTCCTTACTCATAGGATATTGATTTTATTCAATTAAATGTTCGAATTGCATACTAGAAATTTGTTTGCACGTAACAAAAGTCCGTATCCATGGGATATTTACCTTAATGAATTTTTTTTAATGCAGGAAGGAGGGGCCAAGGGCAAATGTCCGCAAAAGCGCCACTCCCATAGAAGAAGAAGAGAGCCAAAATCAAGGTCCAGGGTTTTCGAGATGCCTAGACACTCTGTGTTTGAAAGATGGGAGGTCATAGACAGGAGGAAAGATGGATTGAGGGAGATTGTTCCAGAGTTGACTGGTTCAGTAGATGAAAGACTGAAAACATCGATTAACCTTGCATTAGATAGTGGGATAGAAAAGGAATAAGAAAGTGTAGAAAGTCTGGTACTGCGTGCTCTCCTTAAAGGAGGAGGCATGCAGTTAGAGAGTTCATAAAGGCAATGTCCCTTATGATAGCGATAGTAAAGAGAGAGTGGGCAACAGTGCGGCGAAGAGAGAGAGATTGAAGACAGTCAGTCAGAGGCGGGAAATTGATGAGACGAAAAGCCTTTGATTCCACCCGGTCAAGTACGGCTGTGGGTTGAACCACATCCACACATGAGAAGCATACTCCATACAGGGGCGAACAAGACCCCTGTACAGAGACAGCAACTGAATGGGGGTGAAGAAACCGCGGAGGCGGTGCAGCACACCTAACCTCTTAGAAGCTGTTTTAGAAAGAGAATATATGTGATCTTTCAAGGAAAGATCACGAGAAAATGAAACGCCAACAATGTTAAAAGAAGAGGAAGGATTGAGTTGTGTGTTGTTGAAGGTAAAGGGATAGTCGTGTGGAAGATTGTGACGAGTAGACAAATGGGGGAACTGAGTTTTTGAGGCATTGAAAGCCGCAAGTTTTTCTCTGCCCTAATCAGATATAGCAGAAAGATCAGAGGTCAGGTGTCCCATAGCCGTCCTACGCGAATCATGAAGCGACTGCTATGAGGAACGCTTTGGGAAGCGAGTGAAGAAGTGACGAGTGGAATCATCGGCATACGAGTGAATAGGACAGGAAGTACGAATTAAAAGATCACTAATAAATAAAAGGAAAAGGGTGAGTGACAAGACAGAACCCTGAGGAATATCACTGTTAATAGCTTTAGGAGAAGAACAGTAGCCATCTACAAGTGCAGCTATAGATCGGCCAGAAAGGAAAGGAGGCGAAGGAGGTTAAACAACCCCATCTATGATGCGAAGGAGGTTAAAACTCCATCAGTGATGTGAAGTAGGTTAAACAACCCCATCATTCATTCCTAATTATCTGATAATATATCATTGTAAGGTAACATACGAGGGTAATTCAATAAGTATCCGCACTTTTTATTTTTACAATTTTTTTCACATCTGATAGATTATAAACACATCACTTCTCAACATAGTATCCGTTTCTCAATACACTTAGTCCAGCGATCTACAAGCTTCCTAATGCCATCACAAAAGAATGTGTTTGGCTGTGTGCGTAGCCAGTCATGCACCGCCTCCTTCAGGTCATCATCGCCATGGGTCGCCGAGCTAGCCCCGGGACCAGAATTTGGGTGGCAGCCTAAAAAGGTTAAGAACCACTGACAATCGGTTTCATGGCTCAGATTCTTCCTTTTCTTTATAAATACCAATTATTTTAATTGTGAGAAGAGACACTTAATTCACGATTATGAATTCTGTTTTATTTGTCAAATTGTCAAATCGAAGACCTTCATTCGCAGGTACAATGGGTATAAGTGTGTCCTGTAATATTGTAAATTGATCCCTATATAAGTTGCAAATGACATCGACATCCTCGCTTGTTAGAACTTCAAGAGTGTCTAAACTACTTTGGAAGCTTTCAGAATTTGCTCTAGAGAAATCCAACCTTTTGTGCGTCTTTTCTCGAGTACTAATTGGAACCCTAAGGGCAACCCTAATCAAATTGTGGTTGCTGTTACTCAAAGTTTCACCAATAGTCAGATTAGAGACTAGGTCATCTTCGCTTGTGAATATGAGATCTAGTTTACGACCGTCAACCTCTCGTACGACCGTCAACCCACTGACTTAATAAATTATCATCTGCAAATTCCAGTAGCTTGAACCCTCAGCATTAGCTGGCTTGTCTTCCCAGTTTATATTACCCCAGTTAAAATCACAACAAAATTACACTGGTCTACTTAATTGATTATACAAATTTATATTCTTATCAACGGGTCGAGGTGGCCTCTATATAAAAAATAGATGCACTATTTTATTGTTCAAATTTAGTTCAATTTTCATCATTTCATGAGCAGAAATAATGTTACTATTTATTGGATGCAAGGAGTCACGAGCATATATATACAAGTACTCCGTCCTTCCGTTCCTATCTGTGTGAAACATTTTGTAACCTACCATTTCAAATTCTTCTACAAAGTCCCTTGATTCCGAATGAATTCAGGTTTCAGTTATTCCTATGATGTCAAAATTCTGAGTTTTCATTAGCGCTATAAATTCCAATAGTTTGTTTCTAATTGACCTGGCACTAAACAGCATAATTTTAAGAGATTGCAAGTTGTTTCTTCTATTTGACCTCGGTCGTTTCCCGAAGCAGGTGAATCAAGAGATGCTGATAGAGATGGGCGTTTGATCAGACAATGCACTAGTAGGATTAACAACTGATGGAGTAGGATTCACTAGTGGCGGAGCAGGATCAGTCACTGGTTGGGAGGGAGGCCCTAATTTAAAAAGATTATACAAATTAATGTTCAGAAGATTGCCATATTTCTTTATGCCTTTTTGGTTAAAGTGAATTCCATCTCAGCCAAAGTATTATTTGGTATCGAAAAATGTAGGCCAAAAATTGACAAGCTTTATTCCTTTATTTTGGCAAATGAGTGTTACTCTATTATTTATGCTAATAGCCAGTGGTGGGCACGCGCAACGATTTTTGTAGCGCCGCAACCGCAACCGCAACTCTGCTGAAATAGTTGCGCCGCACGCGCAAGCGCAACCCTTTTCAAAAAGTTGCGCCGCAAGCGCAAGCGCAACCAAAAATGTTGCGCCGCAAGTTGCGCCGCAACTTTTTGCGGCGCAACTGCCCACCTTTGCTAATAGCTTTACTTAAAGTACATCCACTACCATGCATTCTTGGGAGAATTCCTACAACCATTCACATGTCAGTCTTCTTTTTAATCTTATCGGTTAGGTTAAGTTTTTCAACTCGTTTACAATGGCCTCACTCTGTCCTCCTGCCCCTCTCTGAAAAATGTCATTGCTACCAACATGTACAATGATGGGGCAACTTTTACTCTTGACCTTATTGTTGTCTAAGTCCCGATTTATTCTTTGACTTGTGGCACCAGGAAAACATCTAAGTTTTCTCTTGGTCTCGTGTTTTGCTCCGAAGTTCACTTGATTTCTGACCGGAGAATTCCCAATTAAAAAGGCCTCCTCTTTGTCAGCAAGTAAATCAAACCTATTTTTTATGATTCAGAATCCTTGTATTTTGGTTTTGATGGTCTTTTATTTTTAACTAACTTGAATTCTTCTTCCTTAGTTCTACTTTTCGGACTACTTAGAGTTTATATCCGATGTTGGGTTTTCACTCTGTCTGCTTTCACTGGTTTGGATTTCCAGTGCTACAATCCGAGCTTCAAGATTTTTTAGAATTTCCTTTAGCTCCTTAACTTTCTTTTCTTGGTTTTCCTTTAACGCTTTAACTTCATTTTTATGGTTTTCTCTAAGTTTACAAAACAAACACACTCAAAGTTGTAATGTCACTAAAATTTCCTTCATGAAAGTCAACACACCAATGTTGAACTTTAAATTTAAAGCATTCGGCTTTCAGTTTACCTGACCCCGTCATATTTTGTTTATTTTTATTGCAGTTAACAATACTTAGGTAAAAAGAAAGGCAAAAGTAAGGAGAACTTATGTATTTTTGAGGGGGTGGGTGACCTTTTTTCCACGCTGTCCAGCCTACATACTTCGAAAGGGATTAACATATTCTCGAATACAATCTTCAAGCCAAAGAGAAAAAAAACAGCTTTATGGAACCACGTTTCACTTTAATTGCTTTAACGCTGTCTGCGATCCGTCTCGAAGGGCTTAACATCATCTGCAAAATATTTCTCAAGACACAGCAGAAAAAGCTTTATGGCATCACGTTGGTTACTTTAACTATAATTTCGTTTAATAAATAACGTGAATTCAACTATAATTAAATACTAAAATAAGGTAAATTAGATATGTTAAGTTAGATATGAAGGCACCGAACACTAGTGTAAATATATCACTTCACTGATGAGTTAATTTCACTGAAAAACAATACATCAGAATAACTGACACTGGACACTCGATAAACGCTTGTGTTCACAAGGAAGAACAGGTGAAGACGACAGAGGGAGAGAGAGAGAGAGAGGCTAAGAAAGACCCTAAGATCCATTCTAGGCTAGCCCAAAGAAAGAAGTAGAAAAGTTAGAAATAACAATTAAAATGAAGAATACTGAAAACTTATACAGGGTGAGTCACTCACTGGTAGCCCCAGAGTATCGCTAATACGATACTCTGGAGCTACCACACAGGAATAGTAGAAATAGTAGAAATAGTAAAGTATAAAACAGACAAGGCTCTCTCTCTCTCTCTCTCTCTCGCCAGCCACTGCTGACAGAAAATAGTGGTGAAAGTAGATTTAGAGGAAAGTAGGAAAAAGTATAATAGAGAGAATAGCTTCAGAGTTCATTCACACCATGCGTACACTTATCTCGTGTACTCAATTACGCATTAGAAGATAAAGGAAAATAAAGGAGAACACGAATGCTAAACTACTTAATTTAATTTACGCTATGTATTTTTTTAAGGAAATTTATTTATTTATTTATTGTGTACAAAAAGTCATGTGCATTGTGCATTTCTCCGTATGTTGCCAAGACCACCATACCAAAGATTTATCATGTACTAATGTATATTGCGTCCTTCGCATAGGAATTACCTAGATAAAGGAACACTGGTCTAGAGGGCGCCTCCAGCTATCCAGACCTACAATTTAAGAATTCCCCATGCATAATGGGGAATAATAATAATAATGCATAATATGCATATTTTTCCTTACAAAATATTTATGTACAATATTTAAAAGTAAAGTAGCTTCCCTGAAGATGAGTATTACTATTTGGAGCTTCCCATCATCTGAAAACTTCCAGTGCTCTGAAACCAGGTAAAAATCCTACTACATTTATTGCAAAAGTGAACATCGCTACTTCTATATAAAACTATAAAACTTTCTCTAGCTAAGTTAGATATTTCGCAGTTTACCTTAAAAGTACTAACATTCCCACACTGTAAACCCAAGTAGCGTCCCTAAAATTGAAAACATCTATTCCGAGGTTTTGGCTCCCGAGAGATCCCATCAAGCTTCCCTTCTCTACCAATCCGAACACTTGCCAGTGTTTTGAAACCAGACCCGACCAGCGCCTCCTACTACATTTATTGACAAAGGGAATATTACTACTTCTACTGTATGTTAACTAGCCCTCCCTCAAGCAGCACCATTTTAATAATGAAAAAAAATGGAAGGAGCAAAAGAGATTGAGAGAGAGAGAGAGAGAGAGAGAGAGAGAGAGAGAGAGAGAGAGTTCATTTTATGTCAGGTAATAGTGAAATAATTTATCTGGACAATCTCTCAAATCTATATTATTAATATTTATCGTTCCTTTCATGTCGAGAATGTTAAATGGAATCGCTTCAAATTCTATTTATAAATGGCATTGAAAACAAAATACCATTAGAATTTAATTTACACTCCATTTGTACGATAAATAGGTTAGGAAGTTGAGAACTTTCAAATACAAACTGTAAATTAGAAGTGATTATACCAAAGTTATTGAAAAACTAGTTTTTTATCATCCCTCTGATTTTCTTCGTATTTTAAATCATACTTTTTTCTCTTTTAAATTTACTCGACACGTTTTGGTTACTCGAATTCCCCTGAATGTTGTTAAACTGTAGATCCCATTTATACCTATTTCTAAAACGGTTCCATAAGCCTATTAACCCTACTTAAACGGTTTCTTTAGAAGCGCATCGACATTATGAAAAGGGATTATGCAAATGTTTTTTATCATTCTGTTTATATATTTGGGGTTTCACGTATTATAAGGCGAAACGTTAGACGCTTACTTTAGACAGTAAAGCTTACTGTATAAAAAGGTTTAGATATGAAGGAATTTGCGCAAATGCTGATATATGTTACATTTCAAAGTATATATTTTTTTTTATGGTTTATACGAAGTATTCTCGCACCTATCGTTTTGCGTCATATCTATAATGAAATCTCTTACCATAAACTAGTGCGCTCTACCATATTTAATCAAAGCCATAAAGAATGTTACTTTCACATCACACACACACACACACACACACATTTCAGGTTTATTTACATATATATATGTATAAATAAACTTGAAAATTTCCATCAAAATATATTATTTCCAAAATATGAATTGGGGTTTTACAGGAAGTAGGTCATTGATGTTTTTTGATCGAATAAAAACTCAACTTATGAATGGTGGTCATGAATGTATTATGTACATTTACACAAATGGAGGTTACAGTAAATCATCGTATAAAACGCATGACTGTACTCTACTCCATTCAGTGAAGATAAGCTTTAATGAATGATCGGCGAATCCCCCCCCCCCCCCCCCCCCCCCGTAATAGTCGTTAAAAAAGGTTTCAAATACGTTAATTCGTAAAACCAAAAGTTGAAGGACGACAAATCGTTGTAAAAACAGTATCAGTCTTAAATTTGACGTCTATTCCATGTTAAAATTACTGTTAAGTTTATGTTATCAGTAAATTATATTTTTTCCCCTTTTTCTTTGTAAAATCTACAAATTTAAAGCGATTGTTTTGGTTACAACGGGCGAACGACATTGATCGACTTTACACAAAAATGATAAGTTATTGTGGGTTAGTTTAAGTTACGTTAGGTTAGCATAGATTAGGTTAACATAGTTAGGTTAAGGTAGGTTAAGTTAATTTTACAGTGTGGATGCTATATCTTGTCGACCAAATGGGTATATAGGTCCGTTATAAAGACCAAACACAAGGTCGTAACATTTGCTAACGAATCCAAGTGATTATACACCAACCATTGCAAAAACCATTTACTTTTCTATTATGGCAGAAACACATACATACATATTCATCATATGGTGGAATTAACCCTGTGAATTTCATGGTTAACAAATACTCAATAATCTTATTTATGTAAGTCTTTTTTCTCCGCGCATATGTTTGTATATTCTATAACACTCTCCCTGCCGAGAATGAGAAGGAAAGTGACCTAATTAGGCCTGACCGGGTACAAAAACTCCAAAATTCACGTAAATTCGCTCTGTTTTATATATACAGAATGGCGATTCGTGGAAATGAATTGAGTAAAAGGTACTACATCGCTACTTTTCCAGACCTTGTCCCCATTACGAACTAACTTTAATTTAAGGCACCCGAAAGTGTGTATATATATATATATATATATATATATAGTTGGAGGGAAAGTTGACTGGAGGAGAAGTGAAATGAGGTAGACCCTATTGAGAGATGGCATCCCTCCCAAATCTCCCTCATTTTTGCGGTCGACTTTACGACGTCCTTATTCTTTGTTGTATTGTTGGGTATGGATGTGAAATGCTTTCATGTTGAGGATGCCATAACAGTTCTCTCTCGCATTTTATGGGCAGGTATGCAATTTCCAGAATAAAAATGAATGAAACATACACACACACACAGAGGGAGGTTAAGGGTGGTGAGGTTGTTTAATCCCTTTCGCAATATCTAAGGTCAGATGATGAAGGGGACCTACGGCTTTGTGCGAGATCCGAAGCACGAGTCGCTACATAATCTGGACACAGAAGACGTCCCGCATTCAATTACTACATACACACACACACACACACCCATTGTCGTATAACTTAGCTGATCGACGGAAAACGGTGTTACGACATTTGCCACGACGTAGCCCGAGAGAGAGAGAGAGAGAGAGAGAGAGAGAGAGAGAGAGAGTAACCAAATTAATAACTCAGAAAACAACAAAACATAACTTTATATATACATTCAACATCCATTCATTCCTTTGTGTATATATAACATTGATAATATATATACATACACACAAATGAATGAATGAATGAATGGAGGTTGAACAGACGCCCGTGCAAATGAATGAAAAGAAACACGACGACATAAAAGGAAGGAATGTGACAAAGAATGACAGAATAAAGTGAAAGGATTCCATTATTTACGAGGAATTCCAAGATAAGTTTCCATTTGAATCAATTTCAATATTTTTGAGTTCCTAAATTAAATCTTTATTATTGTTTGTAAGTCAAAAAACTTTATTTCAAATTAATACAAACAAAAAATCCTTCATTTCAGTTACTTGATTTCTCTCTCTCTCTCTCTCTCTCTCTCTCTCTCTCTCTCTCTCTCTTTCTCTCTCTCTCTCTGTCTCTCTCTCATATATAAAAAGGAAAAATAGAATGTAGTATTTCAGTACCGATCATTTTGGAGGACAGTTTAATTTACACCACACCAATAATAATAATAATAATAATAATAACCCTGAACTTTCTATTTTGTTTTTCCTTTAAGAAATACGTTTCTAAGTCAAATAAACGCATCTGATAAACAAACAAAACTCGCTCCAAACAGAATAGCGATAAACTGTTTCTTTGACGTTATTGTAAAATCCACGACAAAGTACCAACACTGAACATAGATTATGAATGAATTGTGTTCGACTGTTTGTCCATAACAGTTTTAAATTATTTCTTTAAATATATATATATATACTGTGTATATATATATATATATATATATATATATATATATATATATATAACCTCGTGTTTACTGTTGTCTATTTATGTCTGCTTGTCGATGTAATATACAAGCGTGTTTGTGCTTGTGCGTGTGTTCTTGGCTACCCAACATAACCTCGATAAATAATTAATCTTTAGGATACATAACGAGATCTTTGCGACACGCAGGTGCGTGTAGCGACATTAGTGTTATCGCCAGAGTTTCACTTTTTTTCCAGTGAAAATCATTAAATATTATGCGGAAAAGGGATATAATGGTTAGGGTAAGTTAGGGTACGCTTAGTTAGGTTGGGTTAAGTTATTTAGATAACTTAATTGAATAATTTTCGCCGTTCACAACAAAAAGTATAAAAATGTCGCGGTTTTATAAGGGAACCACAGCTGTGTGTGTGTACTGGCAAGTGTGTTATCCTTTCTGCAACGCAATTACAAGGCTTAAGACCTTGTGTCTAAAATTTGCCAACTCATTGCCAATGCAGGTCAGAAGTGCATTATGACTAATGTAGATTTAATTTAAATACGGGGGTGTATTTTATGAAATAGATTTTTTATAAATGGGAACATGCTTAATTCGGAAGTAGAAGACCAAATTATTATATATATATATATATATATATTATATATATATATATATTATATATATATATATATATATATATATCATATGTTAGGCTATTATGTAAAACGTTTAATGTAGTAGTATGGGTGAAAAATGACGAGGGGGTAATGGGGAATGGGGAAGAGGAGGTACGGGGGTAGGGGAGTGGTAGTGGGGGAGGGGGAAGTGCCATGAAGGGGAGGGGAGTGCTAAGGGGGAGGGGAGTGCCACTGCTCCATTGCTACTATGAATATAGAGTATAGTTACCTAACCTAACATAAACTAGCCTATCCTAACCCGAAAAAGTAAATAAAAAAAATATATATAAATGTGACATCATAGTATGAACTTTAGCGGTCACCATTTTAAAAGATAAAAAAGTAAAAACAATTGAAAGTACATAAGGTTTAGAGATCACGTGATGTAATGCAGCACGTTGATCCAATGCTACTATGAATATAGAGTATAGTGGCCACTGGTAACACTGATATTAATAATAAGAAAAATACATTCAACTGAATGAAGCCAAGGCTTTCTCTGTACCCGTTACCACAGGACGCGATTGCGCCCACCGGCGACTGGCCAGTTCCAACCAGTCACCCACACACACACACACACATAAAACAGCAGTGTTTAAGAAAATAAATAGATCTTCCTTTCATCTTATTAAAACGAATACATAGACATAATTTAAAAATGAGTGCAAAGCAAATACAGGGTGTGTATAAAGTAACGCAAGTGAAGAGACAAATCCGCTTTGAACTGGTATTAAACTAGTTTCACCTTGTTTTTTGACTTGCAAAAACATTTTTAACACCTCTTATAAACCTTACTATCGAATATACAGTTGTTATAAAGTGAATGTAATAATATTACTTGTCCATGTTCACTTGCGTCAATATAATTCAAATGGGATTTGTCTTTTCACTTACGTTACTTTATACACACCCGGTCGAAAAACAGTTGCATACAATATTTATTAACATGTCGAGACATTATTTTTTTTATTTGTATAGTAAACTCACAAATAATGATGGAAATAGTTACATTCTTATTCTTTGTATAATACATCCAATTCTTTTTAAAAACAATCTCCCGTTTAATATATGGGGTACTCTATGCTTCATATATAAAACCTTAAGGTCACTTAGGATTATTTTTGTTCCAACTTTATAAGTGGGCGTAACATTTTCATAATTCTTTATCTTTGAACATATAAATTCAAAAGCCTGCTCGAGTACACGGTCGGTTATTACAATATTATCATGAAGAGTTAATGTATTCACAACATGTTCTAAGTGGGCGCTTATTCTATTTTCACCAGTTTTTTTCAATTAAAAACGGTTCAGAGTTCATAGCGATGTGTGAGAAAATCTTTTAAATCGTAGCGACAGTTACAGCGTATATAAATAAAGCGTCCCTGCGGATGAACGGTGAAGGAATGGAATGGTTTCTAACGCTCTAGACCAGCATCCCAAAGGGAGTAGTACTGCTCGGGGTAAGTGTCTTCTAAATATTCTCTAAACTTCAATCCGTTCTCACCTTGTTCATCTGTATACTTCATAAACTCATTAATCAAAACTGTATAGGTATGCTCGAGAACGGTGCCAAAATAACGTATATCATCAGCTCGCGCATTTAATAAAGGCTTCAGGATGATGAAGGCAGCTATTTCAAACAGTTTATCGAGGATGAATTGGCAACGAGTAGCACTAGTTCCGTTATTACTATTGATTTTACTGAGGCTTTTAAATTAGTTTTCCACATCAATCGTGTTTCAATATATGGTTGACTCGTATCGCGATTCACAGTTAACGTACAAATAATACATTATGAGAGGGTGTCATTAATCGTTACTCTCGTTGCACTCGATGAAGCTGGCACCTTATAATTCTCACCCGACCACTTCTCAACCAACACAAAGATTTCCGACATCACGTCACCAGTCAAATAAATAACATTAGTTCCATCTTTCTTTGTTACTGTAGGTGCAAATGTTTCCTGGTGATGCAGCGCGGAAGCTTCTGAATACCACGTCATGACGCTCCAAGCTCAGATATTGGTGTGAGGTGGGCTGCTTGTTTCATCTTGTGACGCTAATCTGGTGGTGAGTCATGCGTTCTAAGATCGAGGCGCTCCCTGTTGGTGCCTCAGCGACTCGGCAGCGCTGGACGAAACATGCAAGGATATGCACCAACATGAAAATGCAGTTTCGGGCGGGGAAAAAGTATACACACAAAATTACTTAACCCATTAAATGATTCGATATTAAATCAACAGTGAAGGGCCGTATTCGAGAAATAGGCATGCCCATACCGTTCGACTCTGGGAAATAAAAGATACTCGTCACTAAGTTCTATTGAAAAGGTACACAGGCCTGCCTTTAGCTATGACCTCACTAGGCACCTCATCGTAGTAAACGTTGATGTAGTGGTAAAAATATTTTAAATTGTTCATGATCACTTGGTTGGCGTTTTTTTGCGGGAGTCGGTGATGTGTAACATGACGTAATAAGTTTTATCGTACCATTCGTCAATGAGTTTTGTAATCCAGAGTCTTTGTTTTTCTTCACCGAGCGTCGGGTTCTTCACTTCACTATAGTCCTATTCTTTGATGCAGCTTAAATTCGACACATGCTCCAAGACAGCTTTGTCATTAAGAATTCCTGTGACATTCTCGTTAAAATAACCATAAAGCGCTTGAGTATCCTGATTCATCAACCTTGCGTGAATTAAGGCCGATTTAAAAACTTAAAAAAACGCGTGAAAGGACGGATGTCGAGTATTCACTACATCTTCAGATTTTACAGAGTACTACTTTACAAAAGTGTTGTACGCAATATCAGAGGAAGCCATCGTTGTTAAAAAGTTAAATTTGGGAGAGGTGTATAATCGTAAAATAATTTATTTACAGTACGCTATATAAATAATTTGTAAAATAAATACTTACAAATAAATAAACATTCAATATTAATAACATGGGATCACCTGAAGATCAGGGCTCCCATGTATTCTTGTTTTTGCTTTACAGTACCAAATATAATAAATTAAATTGAATGCCTGGTTAGGTCAGCTGTACGCCCTGGTTAAGTCGTGATATTTTCGTTGGTTTTAGCGAAGATATCATTTGGTAATTGAGGCTGGGGGCCCTGATCTTCAGGTGATCAATAGCATGTAAATAAGCAAATCAAAACTTTAAAATAATGTAATAAATAAACAGTAATAAACTTTAAAATGGATAACAGTAAATTAAATCAAAATATAAACACCGACTAATCATTCACACCTCAGCTGTTGAAGTTCTATTGCGTCTATATGTATATGCATGTGTCCGCGTGCACTCGATGTTGTGCGCTCTAGGTTAGGTTAGCTTATTTTTATTTTTTATTTTTTGTTAGGTTAGGTTAGCTTATTTTATTTTTATTTTTTATTTTTTGTTAGGTTAGGTTATTTTTTATTTTTATTTATTTGTTGTCATGTGAGATTGGGTTAGGTTAGGTTATTTTTATTTATTACTTTTTATCTTTTAAAATGGTGACCGATACACACACACACACACACACACACACACACCACACTTAGGTTAAGTTAGGTTAGGTTAGGTAATTATGTTGCGTATACTCTATATTCTATGCAGCTATACTCTATATTCATAGTAGCATTGGGACAGTGGCACTTTCACCCCTTGGTACTCCCCCTCCCCTTGGCACTTCCCCTCCCCCTTGGCACTCCTCCTGCCCCTTAGCACTCCCCCATCCTCCATTACCCTCTCAGCATTTTTTCACCCATACTACTAATCTGTACCACGTAATAAACATTCTTCTTATCAGTGTATGAAAATTTTAATATTGTTTAATATTGTTTAATATTGTTTGGAATGTAAAACAAATATTTCAACTACATTTAAACTTCTTTTTTAACTTAAAATTTATCAAATTATATTTCAAAATTTTATATAATTTCAATTCTAAATACTTTAAACCAATAAAGAACTGCACTTTTACTTGTATTAAAGACGTAATAGTAATAGTTAAATAAAACTTAAAAAAAAAAGAAGAATTTCAATGTTCTATTAATGTGACATTTCAGGTGCAACAGGTGCTGTTATCAAGAATACGAAGTTGTCAGTATGTCAACATTTCAGTATTGATAAGGAGATTCCAAATATAAATGTTGCCAGTTGTATTTGGCACTTAATATTTTGTAATTTGCGATATTATCTGAATGGTATCAAAAACATTTTTTTGACTAGTTAATTACTAAACATTTACCGATTGAATCGAATCGTAAAAATTTGATTTTCAGCTGAAGCCATGATAATTTTAACATGTTATCGACAACAGCAATTTCACTTGCGCTAAATAAATAAACTAATATATATATATATATATATATTGTAGAGGTAGGAATATAATGATTCCTCTACTGAAAACACTGATCATACCCAAATTGGAATACTGCTCGGTCCTAACATCCCCATATAAAAATAAGACATTAGAAAGCTAGAAGGGATTCAGAGAAGCTTCACAGCCAAAATCAAAGGGTGCAAAGAACTAAATTACTGGGAAAGGTTACGTGAACTAAACCTATATTCACTGGAAAGGAGAAGAGAGAGATACACCATCATTTACACTTGGAAAATAATGGAGAAACTTGTCCCTAATCTTACTCTGAACCCTGTAACTCCCCAAACAACGGTGGAAAGTAGAAAAGGAAGACTGTGTCGTGTTCCCAAATTAAAGGCGAGACAGGGAACATCCTTAACCCTGAAAGAAAATAGTGTTGTGAGAGGACCAAAACTTTTTAATCAGCTGCCCAAAGACCTAAGGAACACGAATGGTGTTGCAGTGGAAATCTTCAAAAGATTAGACGCCTGGCTCAGAACAATCCCCGATGAGTCGGGCGTACCTGGCTATGTGAGGTGGAGAGTACAAGAAACCAACTCACTACTTCACCATGCCAACTCGAGAGGAGGGGGCGACAACCTTGACCTTCGTGAAATGAGAAATCATCGCACGGAATCTTTGAAAGGAAAGTGGTATATATATATAAATATAATTAAATTAAACATTGCAAAATCCATAAAATTAAAATTGAATTCTTTTGAGAATTTATTTTATATAATAATAATAATAATAATAATAATAATAATAATAATAATAATAAACTAAATTATTAGTTGTTCACTTTATAAGTACTGTTTCGGTGCTTGTATTAATTCATTTATGACTCACTGGCAAACGAAAAAAAGGATATACACAAAACAATTTATTATTATTATCAGTGGTGTAGTGCTAAATAAAGAAGTGAGGGAACGCATTTTGAAAGTGTTACTCAGATGCGGGGGGGGGACAATGGCGAGCGCGGCGAGCCCATACAGCTGGGGGTCCGGGGGCACTGTAAGCCCCCCGGGAAATCTTTTGAAATCTGACCAATTTCAGGGATATTTTGAGGTCATATGCACTGGATATTAGGATATATTCCAAGGTTGAAGATGCAGTATTTCCAGTGTCATTAGATATACGACATCCAGTACGATCAATAAAAATAGCTAACAACTGGAATGATTAACTAAAAAAAAGTTAACAACTGGTACGCCGTGGTGACTGTTTCACCAGATCTTTATAGGCTAGCATTGCCTCAGTCGAAGCTAAAAGAAATGAAGCAGTTAATGATTCTTTCTCATATTTCTTCTAGGGGTGGGAATTAAAATTTCATGACGTTAGAGATTTGTAAGTTCGGATTTATTTGAAATAGTGAGGGAACGCCGTTCCGTCTACCAAAAAAAGTAAGGGAACGCCGTTCCCACGCGTTCCCACAGCACTACACCACTGATTATTATTATTATTATTATTATTATTATTATTATTATTATCATCATTATTATTATAATGGTGAAAGTAACGGTTGCTCATGTAGCAAATCAGAAATTAAAGAAAAAATTATTTCTGAAGCGTGGATTCCTTGGCTATGATTTAATCTTTTTATCGTGCTTAGTTATTTCTCTACTTAGGGAAGCAGCGGACAGTTGGTCGAGTTTAAGTAAACGTGTTCGCGATAAAAGCTTCATCTTGTGGTCGTAATATGGTAAAGTTACGCATTTCATAACTCGAACTTCAACCGAGCAGATTGCACGAGAGAACCGAGATTGAAGAAGGAAAGGATGTGGGAGGAAAAAGGTAAATGAAATGCATGGAAGCGAGATTGAAAGTCTCCGGGCATCATGCTGGTTTTGTTAGCATGACGTCCACCTAAAAAGCAAGGCTTATTGCAGTTTGGAGGCCAGAGCCTCGTGGTCAGCTCAGTACGGAGGCCACTGGGTTCAGAATGCAAGCAAGTGCCACTTAAAAGCAAAGTAGCAAAAGGAAGGTAAATACAGCAACGACACAATACAAGAAAAGGGGGGGGGAATAATTAAAAAAAATATTCAAAATTTTAATAAATTCCCGTCTGAAGTAAATCTTCTCCGGGTACTGTGCCCTCCTACCAGAGGGTGAAATTAATGGGAAAAAGGACGATAGTAAATTATTTTAATGCTGTAAATATGAAACTTTAATTCTGTTCTCTCTAGGGGGTTCGGATCCCGGTGCGCAGTTACGTAACTCTCCAGAAAGCGCAACTCCCACTGTATCAGGCCACCAAATGCAAGGTTTTAAGTGCTGTATACGATATTATGGAAATGAATCATGGTCATAAATAAAACTAATTTCTGTCTTCTTGCGTTAAAGGTTATGGTCGCTTTCATGAGTTATGTGCACTTTGCAGCCTCAATCGTCGGATATCCGCGTAAGAAATATTAATATCCGATCAATATACAGACCATAATAAACCTTAATGTCATGTGAAATATCTTTATACAGCCCCATCTTAAACCTTCTGAAAAGGCTTTTAGTTTAACACTGGGCCGAAAATACATCATAATCGAACTAATGACATTCCATCGTAAAGATATTCTATTGACAAATTGTTTGGTTTACATTAAGTTAGGTTAGGCTTCATTAAGTTACGTTAGGCTAAGTTGGTTCAAGGCGGGTTAACGTCATCATTTCGACTTGGAATTTTCTCCACAGAAAAAATTTCGACGTGTCGAGGTTGAGTGAGCGATTTCTCGTCCTAAAATGGATATAAGTCCTCAGCAATCTCACTGAATTCGGTTGTCGAGAAAATGCATGTCGTGGGAAGATGTTAACCAAACATTTACTCACCACCTAACTTAGCGTACGTTTCACCGGGCATAAGTATACCTAACCCGGGTATATGTGTAATATATGTATAGTATGTAGTATTTAATCTGTAATATGATGTAATGTATAATACTGTACAGGGTGTCCCGTAAGTCTGGACCCATAGGGAAAAATAATAAAATTACAAAATAGTCCAAAAATTTATTACATAATCTGTTCAAAGTGTCCGCCGTTGTGTCGCACACATAGTTGAAGACGCAATCTCCACTGCGACAGCACTTTCTGAATCAGTCGCAGAAATTTCTTGACACGCCTCCACAATGCGTGCTTTAAGGTGGAAAATGTTCTGAAGTTTGACCTCGTACACTTTGGCTTTCAAGTGGCCCCACAAATAAAAATCATAATAAAAAATAATAAAAAAATAATAATAATAAAATAATAATAATAACATAATAAAAAAATATATTATAAATCCCTATGGGTCCAGACTTACGGGACACCCTGTATATATACACTGTACAATACTGTACAATTCCGAACCAAAAAAATAGAATATTGACTCAAAAGCGCTCATGACCTTGATAATATCTTTAAATTATACACCTTTATGACGAATATCGAGTATCTGTGACGTTACTATGATAAAAAGACACCTCTGTGTGCAAATTTTGAAAAAAAAATATGGCAAAAACCTTATTAAATAGTGAAAAGTTAATGTAAAAAGCACTTTTTGCCACTCGTTTGCAGGCCATGCAACTCCATGCAACATCTCGCTGCCTTTATGAAATGGGATTTCGGTCACAAAGACCGAAAATTAAGCCGATGTTAAATGCGAAGCAAAAGAAAAGACGATTATCGTAGTGCAAAGGAAGAGTTGCATGGACTGCAAACGAATGGCAAAAAGTGCTTTTTACAAACGAATCAAAACTTTATGGGTCATTTGGTGACAGGGGACCGCGAGTTTGGCGAAGAAAGTCCGAAATGTATTATGAACGCTGCCTGAAGCAATCGGTTAAATTTAGGGTGAGTGTGTTAGTGTGGGGTTACATGAATGCAAATGGTGTGAGGTCACTTACATTTGTAAATAGAATTGTCAATAGTCACGTTTATCAGAAAATCTTAGAATAATTCAAATAAAATATGTATAATATATTTTATATCCAAAACTACTTCCATTTCGTTGACTGACAAAACATAAATCGACACTCTAAAAGACTTAACTAGCGTAACCTATGCTAACCTAACCTAACTTAATCTAATCCACAGTAACTTGTCAATTTTATGTCATGTCCTTCGGATGTCTTTAGCCTGGTTAGTATTATATCAAGGATATAACGTCATTCTCGCGTCATGACATTTACTCGATAAGTTATTTTGGGTTGATTAGGTTAGGTTAGCATAGATTAGATTGCACCAACGTTTTCCAAACTAAGGGGTTCAAGACCTGCCGAAGTGGAGCGCGAGAAGGTTAGTGACGTGACTATTGAACCTTTTTACAGTATTTAAACACTCAGCACAATTTGGTAACAGTGGTGTGTTAAATATTTCAGCAATTTTTATACATTGAACTATATGTAAAAAAATTTTTAGAAAACATGTCATGTACAGGGTGTCCACAATGTCTTGTCACCCCAGTAAAATACTAAATGATTTTCGTTTTTCTTTCAGACCCATTTGAAGTGTGTGATAGCAGCAACTATACTACTGAACAACGCATATTGGCTAGTACCTGGGTCCATGAACAACCACGTAATGGCAAAAACCATTGAAAATATTCGTGCGGACTTCCAGGACCAATTCACTCGTGCAGCTACTCCAAAAAATGATTCTGTTGAGATGGGAAAAGAAACTATTCACAACAGGAACTTAAAAGATAAACCAAGAACTGGCAGGCCATCTAACTGTATCACTGATAAATGGATCTGTAAGAAAAACGAAAATCAGTTAATATTTTACTGGGGTGTCAAGACATTATGTTCACCCTGTACATTAATAAATAAACATTAATTTTTAGTGCTACCTCACGCTGATTACGGTACCAATAAATTACACTCCACTGAATGCCATTTGCAATTGAAATAAGTGGGTCGCGAAGGATTGATTTCAGTTTGAACGGGGGCGTTGGATAAAATAACTTGGGAAAACATTGGATTAAACTTTTCTTTATTTTGTTGATAGAAAGAAAACATCATATTTGAATATTATACGAATAAATCAAACAAAAAATTGTTATTCCTTTATCTTTATCTTTACTGTAATATATTTTTCAAATTTTGGAAAAGTATTTGTTTAACTTTAATACTTTTAAAAAAATTAAATCTAAATTATACTTATTTGGAATTATTCATGTTCAGATTTACTGCATGTTTAAACGAATTTCCTGAAATTTTATTTTATATTAGAAATTTTTTGGATATAACTGTTCATTTTAACTACAATGTATTCAGTTGCGCACATAATATATACAGAAATAAATACTGTATATCAATCTTTTTACCCTTATCTGATTCAAACCGCTCTCTCTCTCTCTCTGTGATATATCACGCAACGTACAGACCATTCTTCTCACTACGCCACACGATGGTGTCTATGTGCCAACAAATTTGGTAATTATAGTATTACTTTATACTGTAATTTATTCCATTATATTTGTCGGTGAAAAATTCATATTTACATTCAAAATATTTGTATTCGAAGAAATATTTTTAAAACGTACAATTTTATGAAATAAAACGATTATTATTACATTTTTTAAAGAATGATTTGTCTGAAACTGTTAATAAAAACATTTTTTCCTTTTAAAATAATATGCAATTTTTCTCTAGTAAATACTATTATTTCTTTTATTAGATGGAGGGGTTTATATTTGCACTAAAAAACTATTTCAAATAAAAAATATATAAATGGGTAAGTAGTTTATAGGCCATTCACTGTTAGCAAAAAATAGTTCTTGGTTTTACAGTTTTTAAAATACTAACTGGTAATGAGAAGATTGCTACAGGGTGATTCAAAAAGAATTTAACACTTTCAAAAATTTATTACTCAGTACCAGGTTATGTATGAACATGTATTCTAAACGAATTTGTAAAGGAACTATTACAGTAGTTTCTATAATCTTACAAATGCTCAATATGCGTCCCTCGTGTCACACGGCACACATAAATCCTGTAGTCTAATTCATCCCGGACCCTTTGTAGCATATCACCGTTGATGGTTGATATGGTAGCCACGATGCGTTCCTTCATTTCCTCAAGGCTACGTGGAAGAGGTGGTACAAACACGAGGTTCTTGACGTATCCCAACAAGAAGAAGTCGCATGGTACTCCGTCAGCATGTCCAGATACGTGATCCCTGTCACCGTGTTCTCCGCAAAAAAGAATGGACCGAAGACCCGTGTGCGTGATTTGGCACAAAAGACATTAACTTTTGGCGAATCCCTTTCATGTTCAAACGCGACATGTGGGTTTTCAGTGCCCCATATGCGGACATTATGGCGATTCACTTTTCCGCTTAAATGAAACGTAGCCTCGTCACTGAACGTGAGGCGATCTGCAAAGTCATCTTCCATGTGACTCTGAAGACTGCAGCAGAAGTTGTATCGTTTCGCCTTATCTTCCTCCGTCAGAGCCTGCAGCAGGTGAAAGCGGTAAGGTTTCATCTTCAGCCGCTTATGGAGAATGCGCCAGACCGTGAGCTGAGGGATGCCTAGCTCACGGCTAGCTCTCCTTGTCGATTTCCTGGGACTTCGCAAAATGGTGTCACGAACGCGATTCACAGCTTCTTCTGACACACGTGGCCGCCCTATGCTCCATCCTTTACAGATGCACCCTTTCTGCTCCATCTGTTTGTACCAGCGGTAAATGTTGTTACGAACCTGGTGGAGATTTGTTGTATCGTACACGGAATGATCTTTGCACTGTAGTCGCAGAACCAAGTTTAGCAAACTCCAACACACAAAATGCTTTCTCCTATTGTGTCAACATCATGAACAGTGGGGTGCCCCCTGGTGGCGGAAATACATATAACTTTCAAGCGCTGAAATCTGGAAGAAAATTAAGAAATGTAAGGGTAACTCTACGATTTGGTGCATACTCATATATAACTTAGTTACTGAGTAATAAATTTTTGAAAGTGTTCAATTCTTTTTGATTCACCCTGTATATAGACAGTAGTTCTTTTGTTTTGAATTTTTTGTTTAAGAAACTATTTTCGTTAGTCACAGAAATTTATCTATACAGTGGTTCTACGGATTACTTTAAAATAAATTGCTTCCTTTAAAAGTTAATGAAAGAGCCCGTGAAGTATAGGACTAACTTTTAATATACCTTATAGGGTTTCTTTCCCGGGATCCCGGCTGTTTTTATTGGATTTGAAAATCCCGGTAATTGGACAAATATCCCGGGAAATCCCGGGATTTTAAAATGACTTGATTTATTTTTTAATGATTTATTTGTTTTTTCTTTTGTTATAGAAGGCTCTTGGGTAGAATTAAAGAAAACTGCATAATATTTACTACATTTTATTCTACTTTTCTGCTTTCTTAAATGAACACCTACTAGCATTAGCAACTTAGAGCAATCTAAAAGTGGGCCCGTATGCCAAAAACTGGCCGAGGGAATGTCGCTAGCGCTGCGTATAATACAAGAAACCGAGTCTCAGTATATTATCTAGTGAATATTATTTGTTTTGAATTGTGATATTGAATTTCAATTTTACTACTTTTTTTTTACAAAGCTGGGCTACTTTTTGTCAAATAGTTCTGGCAACTTTCTTGCAGTGTTTCCAGAAATTTTTAGCCAAATTATGTTAAACCTGCTGCTAAATTATGCTAAATCGCCTAAAATTATGCTAAACCTGTTTCCATTTTATGCTAAAAATATGCTAAATAATTATTTTCATTTTATGGGCTATTTTTAGGGAAGAAAATACATAAAAATACTCATTTTCTTCATTTTAGTCAGTTTAGCTACTTTTATAATAAACTCTGAATCAAAAAAGAAGAAAAAATGGGTTTAAAAAATTGTGGAGAAAGATATAATTTTCAGTATTCTTTCTACATCAAAAATAAAAAGGCATACTAATGTCACTCACTAAATCATCATAATACATGAAACCATTCTTATTTCCTGAGTACGCATGATAAGTATTATGTTTAATAAATAATAAATAGCTACCACTGATTGGTAAACTCAATTCAAGTATTACAATACAAAAATGATCATCTAGGCATAAGTAATTGGTTATCCCAATTCTAAAAGGGTATTTTATCACTGAACAATAAAAAAAATTACTGTTCTCTTAAATATACAACCATTTCCTGGATTTCCCGGGATCCCGGGAATTGGCTTCATTTTTCCGGGAATTCCCGGGATTTCCCGGGATGAAGAAATCTGCATATAAGGAGAAACCCTAATACCTTATCTTATGATACCTTATGAGGGTTTTAAACAACTGTTCAAGCTCCCTTTGCAGCATCCCGCCTTATTTACGGGATTTGGTAGAGGAAGGAATTGGTTTCCGATCTCCTCCTGCCCTCGTAGCCAGCTACGCATGGCTGGTTAAAGACTTTACACAAGAATCTGTCCAGCTGGTTCTTGAAATTATTCAGGTTGGTGTGCTGGAGGTGCCTCAGTTCTTTGGGCAGTACATTAAAAAGTTTTGGGCCTCGTATTCCGAAAGTATTTTCAGCCTCGTTTTCATGATCCCCCGTCCGATCGTACCAGGGACAGTCAAAACTTGCCCTTCCTCTCATTCCAAAGTGTTTCTATTTCATTTCTAAGGTCAGGGACACAGCCTTCGAGTATTTTCCATACGTATATTATATACCGCTCGCGTCTTCTTTTCAGAGAGTAGAGCTTCAGGGATTGTAGTCGAGACCAGTAGGTAAAAGTTCTTTGTATGGCTGTTTGCAATGTTTCGTTTTCTGTATGGACTTGAGAATACTGAGCAATACTCAGTTATCGGTAGGACTAGACTCTTCCATAATTTCAGCATGAGGTTTGCTTCTCTGCTGTGGACGCTCCATCAGATAATTTCCATTAATTTTCTAGTTGTAATAATTTTAATGTTATAGTGCTCTCTGAATTCTGCATCCGACAACATTATTACTCCAAGATCCCTGATTTGTGGGTTTGGTGTTATTTGTTTGGCTTCATATTGTTGTCTTCCGCCTACTTGAATAATGTTTTAATGTCATTTTGTAATTTTTCTATGTCACCTCCGTTTGATATTTCCTTGCATATATATATATATATATATATATATATATACACTCGTATACATATATACTCGTGTGTGTGTATATATATATATATATATATATATTATATATATATATATATATATACACACACAGAGTATATATGTATACGAGTGTATATATATATATATATATATAATTCATTACAGAGAAATGTGATTCCTTAATTAGGCTAGAGTTGATATGACACCCAATTGTTGCATGTTATGAGACACTCGCAAAGAAATAAAATTAATATAAGATAAAATATTAATATTTATACCTGGTAACCTGATAGGAGTTCTGTGCGTCGATCCCTCATCGCACAGAAGTCAGGCTTGTGGCCCTACCTCTGGAATTAGTTTGACGAAGGAAAGAATTTCTGCCAAATTTCTCAATTTAGGACCTAGTTAGGCGTAGGCAATTCTAAATTGTTTTTGGTCATTAAGTCCGTAGGACCATTAAAAATTTTACGCTTACCTTACATAGGCCCAGCCTGGACCTTAAATTTAAAACTAACGTTAGAGTAGCACTAGTTATGGAGCAGTGGTAGGCCTAGGCTAACTTAATTACGGTAATACGCCTATTCAGTTAGCCTAACATACGTATCCAGCTGGTATAGCCTTTTAACTTAGATCTAAGTGTAAATAGGCCCTAATCAGATAACGATTTCAGTTTTTAGGATAAAAAAATTGTCCATGCCGTAGGCCTAGGTTGTTAGGGGCCTATTTCCAGCTCTAGTCTTCTAATTGAAAGACGAGGCAGTTTTTTATAAGTCCCTCATGTCACAAAGACTGATTAAAAAGAACTCAATTATTTGAAACTAATAAAACTTACTTGTAAAATGATATACTACTCGTCTTGATTGGTCTCTTTCTACAATTATATGAACAGCACGTCTCCGCCATATTTTCTCATGCCCCGTATGTGACTCCCAAACGTTCAAATTGGACCCATTTTCGCGCTTCTTTGATCTTTCCAGGTTTTTCAATTTCCTATTTTAAATAAATTAATTTGCTTTCCGAAATTGTATTTTGTCTATATAATATAATAATAATTAAAATATTATGTGCCTTTAAAGCAAATAAAATTAAATAAAAATGCTTTTATTTAAAAAAAATTCTCCGCATAGGTTAAGTATGGTTAGCTTAGGTTACGTTGTTTGTTTAATGTCGATAAGATGTCCCGTCGACCAAATGGGCACAGATCAAGTTTCTGAGAAGAGCTTTTACTGATGTAAACACTAAACGATCGAAATAGAAAAACGAAACCATTATTACAAAGAACGAACAACCTATTTCTCAAGAAACTGCAAACTAAAAGTTGCTGTATGAGAAATCTCAAGGACACTAGAGTGAGGAAAGACTAGCAACTAATACTCAACATAGTTAAAATCGAATTTCTACGTTTAGATGCTTTAGAACAGCGATTCCCCAACCTGTGGTACGCGGAGCTCTTTTAGATGGTATGCAAAAACGTTTTAATATGCAGCTTGCGTCTAATTGATAAATAATTACTTTAATTGATAAATAATTACTATAATGATAATGTATTTAAAAAGTAATGTTAGTTGTAGATAAATAACCCACAACCTTTCCGACTGTGGTACTTAGAAAAACATGGTGGTACGTCGACCTAAAAAACTTTGGAAAACCCCTGCTTATGAAAATCTTCTAGAACCAGCAAGCTGAGAGACTGAATGTCGTATATCCTATAGCTTAACCTAAGCTAACTTAGCTTAACATAACGCAACTTAACCTAACCTCACTAGTTAAATTAACCTAAACTGTAAATCAATTTTGCTTCGAGTGGCAGACAAACACACACAAGCATATATAAAATTATATATATATATATACAGGGTGGGCCGTAAGTTTCCATACATAGGAAAAATTAAACGTTTGTTTTTATGTTTCAGATACCCTAAGAATATGCGTTTGACGTAAGATCTTGTTTACTGATGAAGCAAATTTTTACGTCAATGGAGAGGTTAATCGGCAAAACATACGTTATTGGAGTAATGCTAACCCTAACTGGCTGAGTCCGACGAAGATGCAAGGTGCCGGTAAAGTGATGGTGTGGGCCGGGATATGGGGTGACAGAATTATTGGACCAATTTTTGTCAGTGGAAATCTTAATGCCGAAAGGTATCTTAACATGTTGCAAGAAGAGATTTTCCCATCCCTGCTAAACGAGGAAGGTAACTTCCCAGTTTACTTCCAGCAAGATGGAGCTCCACTCATTATGGTCTTCACGTGCGTCGGTATTTGGATCAGCAGCAGTTTCCGGATGCTTGGATTGGTCGGCGTGGTCCTGTGGAGTGGCCTCCCAGATCCCCAGATCTCACCCCCCTTGATTTCTATCTTTGGGGGCACTTGAAGGCCATGGTGTATCAGGAAAAGATACGAGACATAAATCATCTAAAGGAACGTATACCAACGCCATTACAAGCATAACGTCAACTGTGCTAATGCGTGTCATCAACAGTGGGGAACACGTATTGAAATGTGTTTTCAAAACAATGGCAACCATGTAGAGCATATTATATAAATAAAAATGGTTGTCCATAAAAAAATGTTTATTTTTCCTATGTATGGAAACTTACGGCCCACCCTGTGTATATATATATATATATATATATATATATATATATATCAGTGTCCTTGTTTGCGAATGCATGTGAATACATAAAAGAGTTAAATAAATGGTAAAACACGTTTCATTAAATTCGTATAAATTTTCTCCTCCCTGATACAGGTTGATAAAACACTATTGAATTTATTAAATCAAATCTCGTACATCTGGCCATGGACTCAACCTCAAAATTATTTAAATTCATGCATGCATGGAAAACTTGAATGAACATTTCCCGTATATGAGAAATAAACCACTCCTGGGTATATATTTCAAGCACTGCGTCCTGCATAACATTATTTCGAGGTCCCCATAATCGAAAGCGGGAACTACGCTGAGAAGAAAATGTATATTTGACGCCCTGAACACTGTTTCACTCAGTCTGTGTAATTTTGTTACATATTCAAATCCGCCATTGTTCCCCTATTCCGTGTAATCGCAAGTATTTTGAAATATTATACACACTTTTTTTCACACTTCAGTCAAAACAAGGAAAATGGTTCGTAGTACTTAAGATGTCCTTTGCAAATCGTGCACCAATCACACTTCAGAAAGTGTTTTTTTGTTCAAATAGACAGAAGTACTGTAGGTAGATAATAGATAGAAATGCGCACTATATACTTAGTATGTAGAACAGATGGAAATTTATTCGAAATTATAATGTTAATGCAGCTCCCAAAATACCCGAATATAATTAACATATTCCCAATTTCAAATATATTATATATATTATATATATATATATATATATGTAGGCAAACCTCCTTTACTAAGATTTAATGCCACAGTAAGTGTTTTTATTAGAAGATAACCCATATTTACGGACTCCATTATATTAATTAGATAGATAAAATGTTGAATTAAGTCCATATTAGCTGAATCTAATGTTTATTTTTACTTTACACCTTCAGACCATTAGACACTCGTGTATATATATATATATATATATATATATATATATATATATATATATATATGAGTCATACTTTTAATTTCACTTTTAACCCATTTAATAATTATTTATATGACATTATAATTTGTTTAATTACTTTTAGTAATTAGTAAAAAAGGTAATTCAAGCAATTAATGTAAAGTTAATTATTTAATTTAATGTTATGCAAAAATGCAAAAATAGCGCCATGGAAGTTACGTTTTTTTTTACAGAGTAAATAAGTTATTGATTGAGTCACATTTTTCATCAACAGATGTCGTTAGTATCGTCAGTCATTTGTATTCGTTCAGTAGGTTAAATGTGTGATAATAATTATAATTAGTCAGGAGGGCACAGCACTCGAGTCTGACTAACGCGGGCCATTGCGTTAACTCCTGGATTGTTATTATCAGCAACATCGGGAGTCAAACATCCGACCTAAGTTTTTAGGAAAATGGTGTTATCCATTGAGCTACGAATGCTGGTTAAAAAGTGTGATAGAAATTTTATTTCTCATTAAGGTTCCGCAGACTATCGTTCCTCCCCTCTCCCTGTTGCCGGAGAGAATTACCCTACTCAACTTAGTATCTGACGTATCCAGGCATGCTTGGCTCATCTGGTATTTTCTGATCCAGTCATCTAAGTAGCTTTTGAAGATCTCCATTTCCAGTTTTGTCTTTAAGTTTCCGAGTTTGTTGAACAGTCTTGAGCCTCTCAATGCAAAGTTATTCTCGTTAATGGTGAGGATTTTTTCGGGTTTTGTCCATAGTTTGGGTATTTGGCAAGTACTTCCTTTCCTCTTCTCCACATCAGTCTGTAAGGTCATTGGGTTTATTCGAGGCCTGTCCTTTAATTATTTTTCATATATAAATATAGTATGTGTTGCGATCGAGTTTTGATATCGGCTTCACGGATTGTTCTGAGATGCCTGTAAGTGTGGAGTTTCTTCGGGCGCTCATAGTACATTTTTTTTTAGCTTCAAATCAGCTCAACGACATCACTGATATTTCTGCCCCGCGAGTAGAGCATGGTCGGCCACTACCACGCATCTTGTAATGCCACCAGTAGACCTTAGCTTTGTCAACAATTATTCAATGATAATTTGGCTTCATGGAGTAACTTTTCTCATCATACTTTCGTTAACATCATTTTCACGATTCATTCAAAACCACGTTATGAAGAATACACTCTTACAAAACAATGAAAAATCTATTAGAACGAGGCTCGCAACGCAATAAAGCAATTTACAACAGATCGTACAAAAATGAGTCATTCTCAAATTAAGAAATATTCTGAGGCTTTCAGACCACTTGCCTACGTGACTACGTAATTAGTTGCTTGTAAACAGTCTCGTCACGCTTCGGTGCACTTGGGCTTGAGAGTGAACTTTTTGCATGCATTTTAGAAATTATTTAATTTTTCTTATTTTCCTGCAAATCTTTTTTTAAAAAGTATCATTTAATGTACTGTTTAAACCACATTTTGTTGTTGTTGTTTTTTCACTATAGAAGTATAAAGAATGGAAAATAAAATTGACAGTTTTTTGCTCCATCATATATATATATATATATATATATATATATAATATTATATATATATTATATATATATAAAGGTGAAGTAACCCTTTTTGATGCTTCTTTTGTGCTGATCATTTCCTCTACATGGTAAAATACCTCCTACTTTCTTTTCTAAACATTTAGTAACCCTAAGTTACAATAGGGATATATATATGATTAATGAATCCACAGTCAGTAATATTAATATATTCACAATAGTGTGATGGGTTAGAGGAGTTATGTTAGCTATGTTAAAATAGGTTAGGTTAGTTTATATATAAAAGAAAAATGTAAGGTTTCGATTTGGTAATACAAAAAGTGTGTGTGTGTGTGTGTGTGTGTGTGTGGTATTCATTAGTATTTTCTAATGACTTTTACATTATTTTGAGGAACACGAATATTTACAAGGCGTCTCCTCTACTTTAAAATTGGCGTCAGTTTTTCCTATTCAAAATTAAATTATTTTTCCATCTGTTATTATATATGTACTGATAACAACAACAGACATAAAATACTGTTACTTTAAGTCGATATCATGTGAAATATGCAGGAACGTAAAAACTGTTGGACCGGCGTGTCATTGTGCTGTAAATCCCTCATACGACAGTTGTATTGTACTCTAAAAAATGTCCGCCATATTTCTTCAGAAGAAAGAATAAAAAGGACTCTACTTATTGTGCAAAACACTAAAAAATATTTCAAGGGTAAATTGAGAGTAGGTTGAAAGTAGATAGAGCGTAGATGAAGGGAGGTTCTCTTCTTGATAAACGAAGTCCTCTAAAACTAAACGAAAACTACGAAAAATACACTTCCAAAGACTAAAAAAAAAGTTGAACTTTCCTCTCAGTGTACTTTCGGAGTACCAAGTATATCATTTAATATTATTATTCAGATTTAGTCCTTATTTAACTTTCCTTCCTAAAGTACATACAGCGGACATCTTTATATCTGTATTTCATTTTAAGTTTTTGGTCCTAAGCATTATATAAACTTCCAAGGCATTAAATTGGTCAGCTAACATTATTTACAAAACATTGGATATTGGTGAAAGAATTCTTATTAAACAAACTCAAAACAGATGACAATAAAACGCCTAAATACGAAAAAAAATATCTTTCTTTGAATTCGTTCACAGACAGCTCTTTGAAAGCGTTTCTTCTGAAAATATTTGGGTAAGAGAAACTTCACATAGAATGAGTATATGAAAATAATGTACTAAAGTCTACCAGTAATAATAATAAGGAATAACAACATCACACTGACAGAAACTTTAAAAACAAAATCTCAATTGTACGCTGTACACTCAAACTGTTAAAACTCATATAATGCAATGGGTAATCCGATACCCAGGGTAGAGCCGAAGGCTGAGTGTGTTATCCAGAAAAGAAATTATTGTTTGACATTCCCGGATAGATTTATGGTCGAGTAATTAAGCTACAAAGGGGAAAATATAGTTGAACAATGTTGCTTTTCATTATTGAAGCTTGTAAAGGTTTGAGTTTGTTTATTCTTTGGTCTCGCCTAAGGGAAACCCTCGAGAGAAAATTTAAAATTTAAATTTTGAATTTTAAATTTTAACTTTAAATTTTAAATTTTAATTTGAAGATTTCTTTAAGAAAGGCGGAGCATAGAATTTAACGACGTTGAGATTAGAGCCAATAGAATATCAGTAACTTTTGTATGAATGATGTTATGTAATGAAAATGGTTGTGATAGGCCTTTAGACACTAAAGGGACGAGTTCTTGTAATCCTAAGGTGTAACTTAGAGTTATAAAACAGTTGTAGTTCCTTCCTCAAAGGTTAAAGTGGCTTGTAAACAAATAGATCTTTAAACTCTGTGGGACGAATGAAAATTTCTAAGTTGAGTTAAAAGTGTTTCACGTGATACGTA
>JAJOZX010011511.1:42500-85000 GCA_023014485.1 Bathynomus jamesi
CTAATTTTGAAGTTTAGAAACAAAAATTTTTTTTTGAGTTTCGGTGTAAATATTGAGTTTCGTGCTTTTCATAGTTTTTGGCAAACAGCTTTTATTTATATTATAAATTTTTTCAAAGTTTCGCAGAAATTACGTGCAGACTTTTCTGCTTCGCTGTCATAAGAAAATTAAAATAAACGAGGTCCTGGTTTTTATAATTATATATTTTCGGTATATGCATTTTTTAATTATAGAGCTGAAATTTGTAAATTTTCAGAACAAAAATGAGCTAAGGAGTAAAGTGAACCAAAACTTTTTAACATGAATGTAGAACGTTAAAATTAGACTATATATATATATATATATATATATATATATATGGTGATTCGAAAGGCACGTTACACTTCATTTTCATTATAATTCCAGAACCATTTATGAATGTAAACTTTGGTAGTTTGATGATAGAACAAAGAATAAACACTTTCCTTTTTTTTTGTACAAAATATTAACTCGCAAATTTTAACGGTAGATTTCAACTTGGTTAAATCAATTTTCAACGCTTTTGAGCCAACGCTTTCCAGGCTCATGAGCATTCGAGAGAATCCTGTCTACAATTTCATCATTGGCGTGATGAATCCTTTCTTCAAGGTCCTGAAAATCTGTGGACTTAGTTGTAAAGGGTGATCCAGAGAAATGGGACCCAAAAGAAACCCCTGTAACTCTTAAAGTATAAGTCCTTTTATAAAATCATACGCATCATTCGAAAGAGGATAGTTACAAGTTTGTACAGGATTGTATAGGTTTTGACAATACAAGACAAGATAAGATACAAAACAAAATAAAAGTGTTAGTTAAAACTAACCCTTCAAGATGACTGCATGGACTGTGGAACAGCTGCGTTTCATAACTGAGCAATATTATGAGCACGGAAGAAGTGTAGTTTCAGCTCAAAGATCTTTCAAGACAAATTTTCAGATGTCAGAATCACCTTCTAAGAAAGTAATCCGTCGGTGTGTCAGAAATTTTTCCCTAACTGGCAGCATTGGAAAAAGAAAACCAACTGGAAGAGTGCGCACAGCAAGGATAGACGAGATCATTAACAGAACTCATGAAATTGTACAGGATAATCCTAACATAAGCATCAGACGTGCTTCTCAGCTGTTAGGAGTTGGATATGGAACAACACACCGTATATTCAAGCAAAATTTAATGCTCTTTCCATATAAAATTCAAACAGTGCAACAACTAAACGATGGAGATTTCGCACGAAGACGACAATTCTGTCAATGGATCCAACAGAAGGTAAATGACACCACCAATTTTCTAGCAACTTTGATTATGTCAGACGAAGCCCATTTTCACTTGAATGGAACTGTAAACAAACAAAATTGTCGTTTCTGGGCAACAGAAAATCCATTGAATATTACCGAAGTCCCGTTGCATAGTCAGCGTGTAACTGTTTGGTGTGGTCTTACTGCATCTCAGATCATAGGGCCGTACTTTTTCGAGGATCCACCGGAAACACGGTCACTGTAAATGGTGATCGCTACGAAAAAATGTTGACCGATTTCCTTATTCCTAAATTAAGAGATCTTTGTCTAGAAAACCACTGGTTCCAACAAGACGGAGCTACCTGCCATACCACGAGGAACTGCATGGCAGTTTTGCGTCAAACGTTTCCAGGCGAGTTAATCTCAAGATTTGGAGACGTTGAATGGCCCGCAAGGTCTCCGGATTTTTCTCCCTTAGATTATTATCTCTGGGGATATTTAAAGAGTAGGGTCTACAGAAATAACCCAACGACCTTGCAAGAATTGAAGGCCGCCATCACAAATGAGATACAGGCCATACCACCGCACACTCTTGCAAAAGTGATGCAGAACTTACAAGCGAGAACACTGGAATGCTTGGCAACTAATGGAGCACATTTGAAAGGAGTAATTTTAAAAAATAAATATTTCATAATAAACTTGTAACTCTACTCTTTCGAATGATATATAGTTTTTATGAAAGGAATTAAATATTAAGAATATTTGGCTTTTTTTATGGGTCCCATTTATCTGGATCACCCAGTATAAATCTTCGTCTCCACCATTCTTTAAGAACAGCTGAAATAGCGCACCACACATGATGTTTCTTCGAGTGTCTCTGGCGTTCTCGAACTTCAGAAGAATTTTCCTTTTCCCAAACTCTGCGGCAGTTTATGCGGCATGAAAAGTGAAATGCAGCCTCATCACTGAGCAAGATTTTGTCCAGGAGGGTTGCATCACTCTTGAAGTGATTAAGAAGTTTCATACTCTTTAATTTGTGCTTAGCTTCTAACTTCCGAGAGACGTGAATGCTGTATGGAAAAAGTTTGGTGCCATGCCGAAGAATTAAAAGGATACTTCTGTATCTGATATTGAAGTCCGGTGCAACCTGTGGGATTGACTTTGTCCGGTTATCCTGGAAAGCGTGCAACCTCCATTTGCTCAATATTTTCGTCTGTGCTTGCAGAGCGTAGTTGGTATGAACAAAGACGATCTAACACAGAACCAATTTCTAAAAACTTTCGATAGACGGCGTAAATGGCTGTCCTACTGGAAACAATATAGCAGGGAAAAGCAGTTTTCGGGATGCCTTTGAGCAGGCAGTTGGGAAGCCTTGCGTCCCACCAGACCGCGATTTTACGCCTCTCCTGATTTGTTAGTCTTTCATACACCCGTGCTAATGGCCACATCAAATCGAAATTTATGTCATGCTAAACTCCGATAATCTTTCTTCCGAACGAAACTATTTTTGTCAGTCACAATAATTCTTGTAGCTGCAAGGCGAAAATTGAATCCCTATTCTTGATAAAAATTCCTATTGAAGAAAACTGGATCTTATCTGAAGGCATCATAATCTTATAAAAAGAAGTACCAGAGTGGATTGGTTGACTGCAAGCAAATATACAAAGTTACAAGAACTAAATTATAATTTAAGGATACATTCATATACTACTTCGCCAACGTGCTTAGCTCAGTAGGTAACACCATTTCCCTATAAACGAAGTGAAGACACTGAGATCGGAGTTCGAACCCCGATGATACTGGTAATAATAATATAGGAGTTAGAACAATGGGTCGCATTAGTTGGCCTGAGCGCTATGTCAGCTTCTGGCCCTCCTCAATCATTATTATATACTAACTTTGTGTATACACACACACACACACACACACACACACTGTATATACTGTATATATTTATATATACTGTATATACACACAAAAAGTAGCCACACCAGGATCCAAACCCTGGACCACATAAGTAGAATCCGCAGGCACTACCACAACGGTACGACAAGGTAAAAGCTAACAAAACCTTGCGTATACTTTACTACTCGATGAAACAAATAACGCTTTCGCGACCAGAGGTGTTTTGCATGCTAGCCCCTCTGCACACGAGCCAATGGCAGTATTTAATTCATATCTATCTGATGTAGCACTGGGGCTCCATAGATGGAAAATTATGCATAAACATGCATAATGCAAAAGTAACCCCACTTCGGTGTTGAAATATGCATGAAGTTGGGTTAGCTTTTACCACATCGTTGCGTGGTGAAAACTTTCGCTCACTAATTCTACTGAACTGGTCCCTGGTTCCATTCTTTGTGGGACTACCGCTACATTATGCAAAATCATGCGTATTTATGCATTATATTCCATATATATATATATCTATATATATATATATATATATATATATCAGACATGGGGCTGATTACAAAATTTGCTTATGATTTGATTATGATTATTGGGGTGTGAATTTTTTTGATTTTGATTTGATTATAATTAGTGGATTTGCAAAAATATTGATTATGAATTGATTATGATTAGTGGGCTCGAAAAATTTATGATTATGATTTGATTATGATTAACATTTTTTATTATGATTAGAGTATGATTACATGGCTTAAAAATGTTGATTAAAATTTGAATTTGTTTGCCACAGTTAAATATGATTAAATTATGATAATCATGTCAGATATTGATTATGCGTATTTATATATGGAATCACGAGTAATAGCATACAAGGCAGAATATGTTAATGAATAAATGTACAGTGTATACAGCAGTATTCTAGTATATGTACTAGATTTTACACTCAAAAAGTCACAAAAGAAAACATCTTATGTAAAATTATTCTTCCATCATTATCACATGGTGAAGTTACAATGAACGATTGATATGTTTATTACATTTTACATAATACACTTTAATCATTGAATAATCATTGATTATAACATTCATGATTTTGATTATGATTTGATTATGATTATAATATTTTCTAAAATTTTGATTATGATTTGATTATGATTACATATATTTTCGAATTTTGATTATGAATTGATTATGATTGCATAATCACCATCATAGATTATAATTATTTGATTATGATTAATAATCAACCCCATGTCTGATATACATTATATATATTGTATACTATATACACACACACACACACACATATATATATATGATACACACAGACCGTGCATGGAACAAGGAACTCTTCTCGGAAAATTAATGTATGTATGTATGTATGTGATAAAACTCTTCTGTTAGTTGAAATTTTTATACATACATATAGGCTATGTAAGACCTCCATTTTGTACTGTTAAAAATGTTTCCATCCGAAGTGAAATTTATTTGATGATGAAAGCAAACGAATAAAATTAATCACACTTCAAAATATTGTAGCAGCCTTCATTCCTAGTCAATGTGATCTGTTTAATTCTCTTGAACGCCGAATGTGATTTTCCTTCCTTATTCCAAGCAGAAATGCTTTGTAATTCCCTTAAATTGATTCTAAAGAGTATAAACGTCATTATCCCGATAGGAAAAAGGTATATTTTAATTCCTCTATTCTCTGGGTTTTGGTGTCTCAGAAATGCGTGGGCCAATTTCGACCAAATTTGGTATATGGGTTGGGCTTTATCCAAGGAGGAAAACATTTGATTTTGATCACTGTAGGTCAAAGGTCAAGTTCATAGTGTCAAGTCAAATTTTGCGCGAAGTAATTTAAATGGTGAAAAATGAACTTAGTTAATTATAAACCAGTGGAAGGATTGTAATAAAACTTGGCAGAAGTGCTGATGTTTTATGTCTTGATGAAGGAAGAAATTAATTTTAGTTATTTTAGGTCAAAGATCAAGGTCATGGAGGCAGGTCAATCATTTTAACTTGGCTGACGTTCATATTCTTATAAGCGCCTCTTTACACGTACTTTGTCAGAAAATTTTTTTGGAAGGTGAGAGATTGTTCAAGGCTGAAGAACGGACTGAAGTAATTGATGTCCTCGGCTTCCAGAAGCGCGTCGAATTTTTGTATAGAAAAGGAAGATGATGTAAAGTTTAAGAACTTCCGTGATATCATTTCATATCGTCAAGTTGGCATATACCAATGAGGGGGCATATGCAAATGATGTAGTGTATATATATATATATATATATATATATATATATAATATATATATATATATATATATATATATATATATATACTGATATATATATATTTATTGTATAACCTATACAACGTTTTTCCCCAGTGTTTTCTCTCCGAGGAAGTCTAACTGCACATCAAAAGGCAATATCCCTCTGTTATCCCCGCGGTAAACTCCAGGGCACAGGCGCGTATTTACATATGGGCCAAATGGGCCATGGCCCAGGGCGGCAAATTTTAGGGTGCGGCAAAGTTTTGAGGGCAGTAAAATTCTGGAGGAAAAGTCGTAACAAGAAAGGTAACAAGAAATCACTTTTTAGGGAGGGAAAAAATCCAAAATTTCTGGTATTTTTTTAACTAAAAAACGGAGAAAAGTTAGCACCACTTAAAAAAAATCTCATTACATTTGAACGAAGTGGATTTCAAAGTTGGTCCTTGGCCTTAATATATTTTATTAATTTTAATAATATCCTTATTTTAAAGGTAATTATTTTTTATTTATTTCAGATTTATTGTTTACACTTTACAGAGTATCAAGCCAAAAATCGGCCAATTATTTTGTTTAAGGTTTTCTCTATAAAATTTAATTTATATTTTTTCTATTTTGCAACTTTGAACTTTGAGACTGGACAACATTTAAAATTTAAAGACAAGATTGTGTTTATCTCAGTTTAGTACAGTAATGGTATTTTATACAAGGTAAGAAGAAGGCAGTTTTTAAGACAATTTTGAATTTTTTATGTTAACTTAACTGCCTATATGTAGTTAGCTGTTAGAGACCTACTCAGCCTGGCTGAGCTATTTTTTTTAGATATATAATTATAATATATTTTATTAATTTTAATAATATATTTCTATTTTAAAATATATTATTTATATTTTTAATTAATTTCAGATGTATTTGTTTTTTCAGATGAGTGATGGGAGAAAAAGACTAAACGGCTCGGAGTATAAGAAGAGAGCTCTGGAGAAAGCTGAAAAACAACGAGATGTCATTGACAAAACTGCGAAAATTGATACTTTCTTCAAGAAATCTGATATAAAGAGCAAAAACGTTGAAACAAATCCGAATGTTCTTTTAAAAGAATTAGAATGTACCGAGATTAGGAGTTTCCAAGAAGATCAAAATGTTAATGAATATCCTAGTAATTTTAGATTATCTGGTAGAGAAGTTCAAGAATT
Source organism: Bathynomus jamesi (assembly GCA_023014485.1). Classification (NCBI taxonomy): domain Eukaryota; kingdom Metazoa; phylum Arthropoda; class Malacostraca; order Isopoda; family Cirolanidae; genus Bathynomus; species Bathynomus jamesi. The sequence continues at coordinate 49,127 of JAJOZX010011511.1, forward strand.
CTGTACTACCTCCAGCAATACTTCCATTGGACAAGACCCAGCATTATGGGAAGTTAATGATGCTACACGTCATTATGTGTCAGAGGCTCAGAGCATGGCATAAATCAGGACCTAGAAAACATGAACTTTTCTCAATCAAAGCGACGTTTTGGTGAACGATTCAGATATTTTTGTAAAACCTTATTTGAAACACATCTTGTCAACGGAGAGAAGGTGAAGAGAACATATTTAATGTATTCGGAGAGCACAGGCTCAGTTTTCTGCGTTCCATGTCAGTTATTTGGTGGAACTACTAAAATTGGTAAGGAAGGATTTGTTGACTGGAAGCATGGCAGTGAAGCATTAACAAGCCATGAAAATTCCCCTGAACATAAGTCATGTGTGTTAGCTATGAAAATGAGAAGTTCAACTCTCTGAAGAATTGACAGACAACTTTTCTATCAAATTGATGAGAAGTATTGGAGGAATGTTTTACAACGAGTTATTGCAGTGGTCCGGTCACTGGCATCTCATGGTTTACCTTTTAGGGGCCACATTCAGAAATTTGGTTTTGTCCACAGTGGAAACTTTATAATAGCTTTGGAACTTATTGCTGAATTTGACCCTTTTCTGGCGGAACATATTGCAAAATACAAAAATCCAGGAAAAGGTCATACCTCATACTTGTCTTCGTTTACATGTGAGCAATTCATCAAACTAATGGCTGACAAAGTTACCAAACAAATAACTGAGGAAGTGAAATGTGCGAAGTACTATTCCATTATTGTGGACTCCACCCCAGATATATCACATGTCGATGAACTTGCAGTTATTCTGAGATACGTAAAAGAAGATGGGCATCCCGTACAGCGATTTTTGGCATTCCTTCCCAACGTAGGCCACAAATCAGAGCAGCTTTTCAACTCAGTTTCCAGCATATTAAAAATGCATGATCTCGACATTGCAAACTGCAGAGGACAGTCGTATGATAACGCTCCCAACATGTCAGGGACTTACTCTGGCTTGCAAGCCAGAATAAAAGAAGCGTCCCCAGTAGCAGTTTACGTACCCTGCTCTGCACACTCATTAAATTTGATTGGACAGTGTGCAGCAAGTTGCTGTAAGGAAACCATTGATTTTTTCGCACTTCTCCAAAATCTTTACGTGTTCTTCACTGCCTCCACTCACCATTCGGAAATACTTCAAAACCATTTTACCATATGTTGATATTGCGCTCAGGATCTTCCTATGTACGCCGGCTTCCAACTGTTCTGCCGAAAGAGCTTTTTCTGTACTGCGATGACTAAAGAACTACCTACGGTCAGTGATGTCAGAAAATCGTCTCAACTCTTTAGCTATCCTTAGTATTAAATCGGAACTCACGAGAGTTCTTAGCTATACAGATCTTATTGACTCTTTCGCTGCTCAGCAATCTCGGCGGAAACTGCTTTGAGTATTCTACAACGGTCGATTTCGTAACTAAACATAAAGATCGTAAAGATAACCTACAATGCATTTCTGTTCACACATTTAAGGGATTGTTTTATATATATATATATATATATATATATATATATATCCCTTACTAGAGACTGTCTAAATCGCATTCTTAATGAAGAAACGAAGCTACTGATGTATAATTTATGAAAATCGGAGAGACGGGAGCTTAAGTAGATTATTACCATATATATATATATAATATATATTATATATATAATATATTATGATTGATCTAAAATATCTTGTATGTTAAGATATATTTTGCTAGAGTAAATGCCTAAACCATTTGACTGCATTTTATTGAAAACCCTTATATCAAATAACTATTTATTGCTAAATGGTAACTTCGTAAGTGTCTGAAGGGCGGCTAAATCAGTATGGCCCTTGGCGTCAGGAAACCTAAATCCGCTCCTGCCAGGGCACCAATCAGTGAGAATCTACAGCGTGCCACATCCCCCATCCCCCACCCCACGGAATAACGGAAAAACTTTCCCTCCCTCATTTCTAAAGTCAAATCAAATACCTCACTTAAGAAATTACCATTTTGAGTTAATATTTCGTACACAAATCATTTACATACCATTAGAAACATGGCAATGGCAAATCAATTCATACAACCTTGTGGATACTGTAAAAAAGAAACAAATGAATCAAAGACGATTCGCTGCGATCTTTGCCAAACCTTAGTCGAATTTCAATGCCTGAGATGGAGCGACGAAGAAATCTCTCTTATAACAGGCGCTAAACAATTGAACGGAATTAAGTTCTGCAAAAGCTGCATAATCGAAATAAACTCGTTTACGGTTTTTAAAGCAGAGCGAGACTATGAAGTAAAGGCAAAAGTGGAGTTTATGAATAGTGAACAGAGAAAAGAAATAGAAGGAACGAAGATAGTACGAGAAGAAACTTGCGATAAACGAACAAGAAAAAAAAACAGAAAAAGCAGAAATAATAGAAATGAAAGAAGTACTAACAGAGGAAACAGAGGCACAAAACCAAATCCAAACATTTCAAATAAAGGGCATTAGCAGCAATAGGAAAAAACAAGTAGACAATAAGGAAATCATACTGAAATCACCAAAAACAAAGGCCCAAGTAAAAATGGGGAAGAAAACTATATGCAAATGTTAACTCCTCCGTCTATGGCCTTGGACGGTTCGAAGTTGACGGGGGTTCTGGTTAGGTGGCAGCAACGGATTTGTTACTCTGGAGTATCTGGTACCGTATAGGGAATCGCAGAAGTTTCTCTTATACTACTATCCGATTTCTTCTTGTAGTGGATCAAAGGATTCTGTGGAGCTTACTAAATTCTCTGAAGGTTCCCCGATTCTTCTTGTAACGTATCGGGAAATTATTTTTCTCTATTTAAGATTAAGTTCTCTGAAGAGAGCAAGGCTCGAAGGAGAAGACAAAGATATTCTCTTACTGTAGTTTACTGCTAGAATGTTACAGGTAATGCTCAGCCTCTAAGTTAGATCAGACAATCAGAATGAACATTGGAGAAATTTTATGGGCTTATATACTGAAATTTTTAATGACATCATTATTATTTAATGCTGCTCTGTTTTTGTTTTTTATTCTCAATCGGCTGATTTACTTTGCAAAATATTTAAAAACAACGTAAATATTTTAGCTGTAGCAATGTCTAGACTGATAAGCAAGATATTTGAAGATGAAGCCATATTTTTGTTTTAAACCGCATATTGACAGATCTGATGTTATCATGATCTGCCGAGTTAACTAAAAATGGAAATTCAAATATGCATTTTATTATGAATTACAATTAAACATGCATATGAGCAAAACTTAAATGCTTAAGATTTAAAATTAAACGTTAAGCAAGACATGACTTCATCTTTTACAACGAAGAGAGAATGTATACAGAAAATGAACATTGCAGAATTTAACAAGATTACATTATTAAGCTAAATCTAAAACAATGATTAAGTAATTTAGAAAGAAATAATTTACCAATTATTCAGCAAAAATAAAATAGAAAGCAAATCAAAAATTTATCCAAACTCGTGTCAGCGTTATGCGAATTTTGACTCTATATGTCAAAATGAATATATAAATATAAATATATAAGAATATAAGGATTATATAAATGTAAGGATTATATAAATATACGAATTATATAAATATACGAATTATATAAATATACAAATTATACGATGAATATAAGAATTATATGAATGAATATAAGAATATAGGAATATAGGAATTATTCATTGTTCATTTTTACATAAATACTATGTGAAAGGAATATGCAGCTATAAAGGAGGAGAATGTATTTACAAACACCCTCCTGTGTGCAACTACTTCTACAATGATGGTCACTGCAAATTTGGTGGAAAATGCAAATTCTACCATCCGGACATTTGTAAGAACTACGCGACATATGGACCCTGCCAGTACGGGAGAAAATGCTACTACCATATCTCCCGACAAGTTCAAAGGACAAAGAACAAGTTTCAAATAACAACAGAAGGAATGTGAGAAAAAAAATGTACCCAAATAGCAAACAAAACACAAATAGCACACAAAATTTTTTCAACATCTCGGACACAATACGGCTGCTAAGTCTTATATAGCACATGCAGCTAACACAGCTGGGAACCCTCGAGCCGGACCGCTACATGGCAAGAAGCTACCAGAACAGGTAGGCGGGAACGAATCCATCTCGGAGGACCACAAGGCTACAAAACACGCGATATCAAAGGACAACGAACTTAAAATGCACAAGGGGCAATGCAAAACAAAGAACATAAACATTGTCCTGGCAAACATTCAAGGAATAAAACCGAACAATTCACTAAACAAAGTTTAGTACCTGAAGGGTGTTATGGACGAAACAAGGGCGGACATCGCATGTCTCCCAGAAACACATCTTAAAGATTGCCAAGGAAACTGCAAGAACTGCGAACACTGTATCGATAAGAAAGACTTGCATATCGATGGATTCAACTTACTTCGAGCGGATAGAACGGCGAGACGTAAACGTGGCTGTGCTATTTATCAGGTCATCCCATAAGAATGTAGTTTTTTAGATCGGAATTTGAAGGACAAAAAAAACTCAACTGAAACTTTTTAATCTAGTATATATTTTCCATCGGAATCAATGACACTTTGCCAACGTCCTACAAGCTTTTCAATGCCATGTTTATAAAATTCAGGCGGTTTTGAGGCAAAAAACGTACAAAGACTGGTGTGCAGGTCATCTAAAGAAGTATACTGTTTCTCGTCAAGATAGTTTTGCAGACTCCTGAAGAGATGATAATCTGAAGGCGCAAGGTCTGGAGAATATGGAGGATGTGGAAGTTTTTCCCACCCAAGCTCCTCAATTTTTGCAGAAGTGATCCGAACGGTATGAGGACGTGCGTTGTCGTGGAACAAGATTCCTTTCCGATTAACCAAAGAAGGTCTCTTTTCCTTTAGTGCAGTGTTCAATCGATCCAGTTGTTGACAGTAGACTTGATCGGTGATTGTTTGGTTGTGTGGTAAGGTTTCAAAGTGTATTACACCACCTTTATCCCACCAAACACTAAGCAACACCTTCCGAGGGTGAAGATTTGGTTTTGGCTGTGGTGTCGCTGGTTCTCCGGCACAAACCCACTGTCGACAGCGCTTAACATTCTGGTACAGTATCCACTTTTCATCACCAGCCACTAAACGGTGCAAAAACGGATCTTGGAGTTCACGGGAATGAAGAGCTGTGCTAATGTTTACCCGCACCCTCAGATTGTCGACCGACAATTCATGTGGCGCCCATTTTCCTAACTTAGGCACTTTCCCGAGTTGTTGCAAATGTCGATGGATGGTGGACGGGGATGAATTGAGTTTCTGGGCCAATTCTTCGACAGTTGTTGAACAGTCTTCTTCAAGTGTGGCTAACAGCAGGTCATCATCAAACTCAGCAGGGCGTCCAGAGCGTGCTGCATCTGTCAAACAGCAGTCACCATTCCTAAACTTTTGAAACCATCTTTGACATTTCCTCACATGCAGAATATCGTTGCCATAAACGTCCTGAATGTTTCGCGTTGCTTCAGTAGCACTATTCCCTTTTTTGAACTCGTAAAGCATTATATGCCTGATATGCTCTTCTGATACCGCCATGTTTATGAGGGGTTCACATAAAGCAAAACACGCGTCTTCACTGGTCAAGGTCTGTAAAGTATGTAGCAAAACACGATAGATCTCCTCTTAGATATAACCTTCGGAAAATTTATGCTTAAACCGAGTAGGACTAGTTTAAACTTAATCTATCGTAAAAAACGACATTACTTATGGGATGACCTGATATATACATGAGAGGCATATGACAGAGATGGTAATAAGTAAATCCAACAGCTTCGTGGAAATCCTTGCAGTGAAAATAGAGAAACTAAACGTGATACTGATAGTCATCTATAGACCTCCAAACTCTCCAAATGAAAAATTTTCCGATGCCATTGATGATATCAGAACCCTAAAGTCCGTAAACTCTCCATCCCCTAATATAATACTCTGCGGCGATTTTAATTTCGCATTTATAAAATACAAAGAGGTTTATGCTGACACAGGAGATAACAGAAAATACCAGGAAAAATAACTGCCTAGATCTGGTATTCACAAATAACATGAACTTGATTGCCGATATAAAAATAACCCCAACTATTATCTCAGACCACAGTATAATCGAGTTATCAACAAATATGGCGATAACTTTAAAAGACAATACACATACGGAAGGAAAAAGCAAATCTGGGGCTTTTAACTTAAACTCCAAGACCATAACTTGGGAAGAAATCAGCTCACACATAGTCCAAATAGAGTGGAGAACAGTTTTAGAGAATAAAACAGGAAATGATAACCACCGTGGAAGAAAAGATGCTGAGAATTTTAGAAAAATATGCTTCGAAAGCACAGCCAAAAGAAAAGAGGAACTGGCTAGAGAGGCAAAAGAGAAGAATATTCCGCAAAAGAAAGAGAGTAGCGACGAAGTTAGCTAATTGCGGAGACAACAATGCCAGGAAAGTAATACAAGTAAAACTGGAGAGAATCGATAGGGAAATACACACTCTGATAAAGGACCATACAGAGAGGGAAGAAGAAAAGGCGGTAGAAGCAATAAAAGAAAATCCGAAATACTTCTACAGATATGCGAAAAGGAAAACAAAAACGCGCGCTACTATCGGGCCCTTAAGGAAAGGAAATAATGAACTAACAGACGATCTAAAAGAAATATCTGAAACATTGAGAGCCCAGTATGAATCGGTCTTCAGTACCCTAAAAAGTGATAAAGCGATACTTGACATAGATGCATTCTTCGAAGAGAAATTGTAAGGGGAATGTATAACAGACTTTGATTTTATCCCAGAAGATGTAGCGAGAGCTATAGGACAAATGCAGGTCCGGACAAATGGAACACACTATTAATTAAAAACTAAAAATTAAATACCTACACCCTTATACTGGATATGGAGAAGATCCCTAAACACTGGGGAAATACCGAGCATCTTGAAAAGAGCAAACATTGTCTCCATATATATAAAGGCGGGGATAGATTTCAAGCAAAGAACTATAGACCAGTGTCATTGACGTCCCACCTCACCAAAATATTTGAAAGAATAGTCAGAGAGAAAATCTATGACTTCTTGGAGACACTGGAAAGATTCAACGAAAAGCAGCACGGATTCCGATCAGGAAGATCATGCCTATCACAACTTATAGAGCATTATAACAATATCCTAGATGCACTTGAAGGCAATGAAAACTATGATGTCATATACACGGATTTTGCTAAAGCTTTCGACAAATGCGATCATGGTATAATAGCACATAAAATGAAACATATGGGAATAACAGGCAAAGTGGGAAAATGGCTCTACAACTTCCTCAGAGAACGACTACAGGTGGTCAAAATTCAAGGTGTATCATCATCAGAATCAGAAGTACGCAGCTCAGTACCACAAGGTACAGTGCTGGCTCCACTCCTGTTTATTATCATGCTAACAGACATAGACAGTGGAGTAAACAGCAACAGTATAGTAACATTCTTTGCGGACGATACAAAGATCAGCAGAAAAATCAGTGATGTAAATGAAGTGGAAGCCTTGCAGAGGGACACGAACAAAATATACACATGGTCAGAAGACAAAAATATGACATTTAACACCGAGAAATTTCAGCTCTTGAGATATAGTAGAAATGAGGAACTTAAACAGACTGGATATTATGCTCCAGATAGACAGGAAATTCAGAGAAGCACGAAAGCGGTCGACATGGGGGTAATAATAACCGATGATGCCAAATTCGAAACACAAAATCAGATAGCAATAAACAAAGCAAAAAGAGTCGTGGGTCAGGTACTAAGAACGTTCAAAAGGAGGGACAAGACAGTAATGATTCCCCTGCTGAGACCACTGATTATACCAAAACTTGAATACTTCTCAGTTTTGACGTCCCATATAAAAAGAAAGAAATTAATAAACTGGAAGAAACGCAGAGACATTTCACAGCCAAGATTAATGGCTGCAAAGAACTCAACTATTGGGAAAGACTACGTAAACTAAATTTGTACTCCCTGGAAAGAAGAAGAGAGAGGTACACCATAATCTACATATGGAAAATTATCTAAAAACTGGTACCAGACCTCAAACTAAACCCAATTACCATTCAAACAACGCTGGAAAATAGGAAAGGCAGAATGTGTAGTGTTTCCAAATTAAAGGCCCGACAAGGACCTCCTCAACATTGAAGGAAAATAGCTTGGTTGTCAGGGAGCCAAGAATTTTCAACCAGCTTCCGAAGGACCTCAGAAATGTTACAGGGGTCAAAGTTGAAGTCTTCAAGAGAAGACTAGATGCCTGGCTGAGGACGGTACCAGATGAGCCGGGTGTACCTGGCTATGTGCGGTGCGGAGAGCAAGAGAGTAACCCGCTCCTCCACCAAGCAAGGATTAGAGGCGGGGCCACCAGCTTAACCTTCGTGTGAAGAAAGACCGACGCACGGAACCCTAACAAAACTGCTTATAAGAATCACGTTTGTGATCGTCAAATTGGTTTTTATACCAGATGATTCTTACAATTATATATACAGGGTGTCCCATAAGTCCGGCATCATAGGAAAAATAATAAAAAACGGCAAAACAAAAGCTTTTATTTACAGAACGTGCTCAATATGTCCACCATTGTTTTCAACACACAAATTCAGACGTGATACCCAGTCAGCAAGCACACGGTGAATGATGTCAGGAGTAATGGTGTTACATACCCCAATAATGCGCTGCCGCAAATGTTCAACACTCCTAATTTTCTCTGCGTATACCAGCGCTTTCAAGTGGCCCCAGAGATAAAAATCTAGTGGAGTGAGATCCGGGCTTCTAGCTGGCCATTCCACAGGCCCTCGACGTCCTATCAATGACCAGGGAATTGTTGGTACAGGTATTCCCTTACTTGGGTGCTGTAATGTACAGGAGCGCCGTCTTGCTGGAACCATGTTGGGAAATTTCCTTCTTCGTTCAAGACACTGGGAAATGCTTCTTCCTTGAGCATACGTAGGTAGGTGCCTCCAGTGACATGTTCATCGAAAAAGTATACCAGTGAGGGTTGTTTTGAGACCAGTAGCGGGTGTTCTGTCGATTTACCTCACCATTTCCATAAAAAACAGCCTCGTCACTGAACAGAATGGTGGACGGGAAATTGGCATCCCGAGCATATGAATTATGGTTTGTAGAAATAGAAAAATATGAATTTCTCCTATGATGCCGGACTTATGGGACACCCTGTATATATATAACTGATACAAACCCACAAGGGAAAAGAAAAATTATTCCAAGGTCTTTCGTGTATTCAGAAGTACACCTCGTCAGGGAATGAATGGAGAATTGTGAAATTCATCCCATATATAGAAATATAATCAGTATATAACTAAATATTAAAAATTATTCTTAAAAGGGGGCTTATTCTTATATCTGTAATTCTTATAGGCAGCTTTAACTGTATATGAACGATGGTTTTATGTAATATATGCCTTGTTATATATTTCGTCTTTGCTCAGTAATTAATACGGTTAATTTACTATAAATTGTTATAACTAATATATAAAAAATATCAAATATAAATAAGGTAAAACTTAGAAGTAACTGTAAATTAATTTTATAAAAATACACTAATCTACAGACACTCCATAATATGCTTTAGTTTTATTGCTAAGGATCGTCTGTGGGGGAGTGGTAGCAGTGTGGGTAGAGTATTCCATGCCTGCATATGTAAGGTCAGGCGGGTTAAATTTCAAAAGGAAATTAACAAGTTCCGCTAAATTTTTACAATGCATTTTTTTTTTTGGCAGTTGACTATATTCATCCATTTGGCATTATGCTCATTGAGAGGCCGCTCGGCACTTTAGTTCTTTCCTGATGACACTTCAAGTAACTCAATAGTTTTACGCTTCCAACGGGATTGCAAAGGGACAATTTAGAGGAGAGTTCTTTCCTGATGACACTTCAAGTAACTCAATAGTTTTACGCTTCCGACGGGGTTGCAAAGGGGCATTTTAGAGGAGAGTTCTTTCCTGATGACACTTCAAGTAACTCAATACCCGAGTCAATAGTTTTATGCTTCCAACGGGGTTGCAAAGGGACAATTTAGAGGAGAGTTCTTTCCATCGCCATGGAAGTTGCGTAGCTTTAATATCCAGGAACTTTTTTTGATACTGAATAAAATCGTCCGTCTGGCATTAGCCAGAACAAAATCAGTACAGTGTCACGTGGTACTAAAGGATTAATTAATGTACTCAGTCTTTCTTGGGATTGGCTGTATGCACAAAGTGTCACACTCTCAATTTAGGCTGTAATCAGCGATGATCACCTTGAAGGTTTTTCTGTGTTTTTGGAAGCTGGTATCAGTGGTTCCTAGCCTTCTTGCATGGGCCAAGTACAACCCATACATTTCTGCAGAGTAGCTACTGTGCAATAAGTATATATGGCCGAAATAGGGAGGGTGCCCATTCGCCTTTAGCCTGACTCATAAATTATTTTTATTAGGTTTAAAATTTCAGTTTTGACTCTCCTTTTGTGATGTAATTTAACTAATTTGATTGACTTTTATTTTTTAATATTTTTACTTGGTATCCCATTTCCGGTACACCATCAGAACAACAACTTTCAGATCATATCATCATAATGGTGCACGGCTAAACAGTCCCAAACATTATTATTATTATTATTATTATTGGTCGTACGGAAAGTGCAGAAAAAGTCGTACATTCGCATAATGTAATTCAGAGCAAAGGCCCGCAGTTAATGAATGGTTGCACACAACCATTCAATAATTGGGGGGCTTTGCTCTGAATTATATTATGCGAATTGAACAACATTCTAAGATTACATATTATAAGGATGCGAGTTATAGTACGTACGACTTTTTCTGTATTTTCCAGACGACTAATTATAATAATAATGTTTGGGACTGCTTAATCTCCACGTGATGGAGGGGACCTTTATGCGAGATCCGAACTATCTACGTACGGCTCGCTACATAAACCGAACGTAGACGAGGGTCACCCATCCACTTCGCTTAACCTCGCTGATCTAACGGGAAACGGCAATGCGACGTGGCCACATACCAACGGCGTAATATATACGCGTAACTAGCGCCCACTTACGACCCACGAATGATATTAATTCCTAAATTCAACCCACAAGAGACAACATTTTCGATTGTATCAAAACTGCGTCTCTTAATAAATATCCACAATTTGAACGTCAAATAAAAGCGCATTTCCAAAACTGAATTTATTTAAAGGAAGATTTTAAGTTCTTAAAAAATAGCCAAAAAATTTCCTTTGGCTAAAAATAAATATTGGTTCAGAATCCTTCGTTTGTAAGGACATCGCGAAAACTTTTAAACGTTCTTATCTCACAGCAAATGTTGGCAATGTAAAACGATTTTTTGTTTATTTTTATGCGTTTATTTCACAAAATTTTTAAAGGAATTTACTCTATTTGCATATACTTAATATACACACACACACACAAACACACACACACAAGGTGGCGCAAAAGTCGCGCATCATAGGAATTTTCAGTGTTGATTATAATATATTATTTTTTTTCTTTTAGGTAGGGGATGGCTGCAAAATTAACAATAGACGAGAGGGTGAGCTTGGTTTTAATGTATGGAATACCAGGTACAACAAACCGATGAATCGGTACAGAATTTAAAAAAATAATATATTATAGCCAACACTGAAAATTCCTATGATGCGCGACTTTTGTGCCACCCTGTACATATAGAGGGTTCTCAAAGGTAAATAGACACTACGATTATTGTCCTCGATAACAAATGGCAAAGCTCATCAATGGAATGTCAGAACGTGTGTCAACTTTACATAATGCAAAAGAGGAAAGCAACACGATTCTAAATATAAGGTTGTAACATATATTCTGCTCGATTTTTTAGTTCATTCAGAACAAAAATTAAATGACTTTTAAAGACAAATTTGCTCGAATTTTTAGTTTATTCACAACAAAAATTAAATGTCATAATGACAAATTAATCATCAGTATAATTCCCTTTTTTTTCTATAACCTCCTCCCACCTTCGTTTTCGATAGCTTCCCTGGATTGCAACTTTTCTCCATCTTGGTGGTGTTGCAGACTTCTGAATAAATGGTTGTCTGAAGGTGCGATGTCCGGAGAATAAGGTGGATGAGGCATTTTTTCCCAACCAAATGCCTCCAATTGGGCAGTGGTGATTCGAGCAGTGTGAGGGCGCGCGTTATCCTGGTGGAATGGAACACCTCTGCGATTAATTAATGCGGGACGTTTTTCTTGTAATGCCATCTTCAGTCGTTAGAGTTGTTGGCAGTAGACTTCAGCTGTGATTGTTTGGTTATCTGGCAGAAGCTCAAAATGAATAATTCCTTGCATATCCCACCAAACGCATAGCAAAATTTTCTTTGGATGGGGTCCATTCCTTGGCTGAGGTTCAGGCTTTGCTTCACGGCTAAACCACTGATGTCGACGCTTAATATTGTTATAGCGAACCCATTTTTCATCCCCACTGACGATGGAACTCATACAGCATCACATGTCGAATATGCTCTTTCGTGGGCTCCATGTTTTTTCAATTACTGCAATATCGTAGGGGTGGCGTTGTTACTGTATGAAAAACACCAGAGAAAATATTCATTAGCCTAATCCTACACTAGCCTAAGTCATTCTGTATCGTGATAAAACATGTGCGAACCTGTCGCCACATGTATGTTGCAACATTTCTAAAACTATTTCACATTATCTTGAGGTTATTCCATTATCTATCGTCCGGTTTCTAATCGAGCAGAATTTATGTTACAACCTGATATATTGATTTAATAAATATGTTATTATCTATTACTTTTATTATCAAATCAAAAACTATGTATATAAAAAAAAAAAGATGTCTTTTTACTTTTGTTACCCCTCTGTATAGTACCTGCAAGCTCTTCTCTAAGGCAGTTGTGCCACGCTACAATTGGCTTCACTGAAATTTAACACCACAAAGTTAAGTTTATTATTATTATTATTATTATTATTTATTATTATTATTATTCTAAATATGGTGGGTGCTCCTGCGCAAATATGCATCGTTACTCTTTACCGCCAAGCGACATTTCACTGATTTTTTGGGCTACGCCAGACGATTTTATTCAGTCTCGGAAAAAAAAACCTTGGCTTTATAACGTTAAGAAGAATAGATTCTTTGTTTAATAATAATAATAATAATTTTACTTTGGAAGCGTTCAATAAATGAATTTTATAGCTCTAATCACGAATACATTCATATCACCCCCTAGGCTTGCTCTACACGAACTGGACCAAGCACTCGGAATTTCTACAATTTCAAACCTTTCGATTAATTATCCATGCTTCAAATTGTCTTTACGTTAATATTACAGAGTAAAACTAAATAAAGTTATTGGGTACCTTTATAAGTATTTTAGACAGTATTTCTATCTGAATATATAATATATATATATATATATTTTTTTTTCAACTGCAAAGAACAAGCAGTATAATTAACGTAAAGGACGACGCTTGTATAGAAGACATACCGCGCAAGATGAGGAGGGAGAACGAACAAATGAAAAAATGAGGTAACCACCCGGGTAAGAAAAAAGTGACCTCTGAGAGGGAAACTGTCATATTAAAAAAAGTAAGGGGACTAGAGCTCCCAAACTTCATAGATGCTTACCTTAGCATGTTGTTCGTCTTAATTGAGAAGTTGCTCGATGTGTCTCCTTCCTGCTCATCGCAGGCCTCCAAATGTGGACGCCACTGATCAATACACCTGTTTACATATCGTATATCTTTCACTCTATCTAACTGATATTCGACGAATTAGTGGTGAAAGACATACTTTCCAACAAGATGGAGCCCCTGCTCACAGAGCACGTCAAATTGTCACATTCCTTGAGAACGAAACAACGAATTTTATCGAACCCAATATGTAGCCGGCTAGTAGCCCCGATCTTTCACCACTAGATTATGGTGTTTGGGAAGCCCTGAAGTCCAAAGTTTACGTCCCTGGTACCAATAGAAGAGACATAGATGAACTACGCGAAAGAATTCTGTTCGGCTGGGAGAAAGTGTCTCAACGATATGTAAACAGGTATATTGATCAGTGGCGTCCACGTTCGGAGGCCCGCGTTGAGCAGGAAGGGGGACACATCGAGCAACTTTTCAATTAAGACGAACAACATGCTAAGGTAAGCATCTATGAAGTTTGGTAGGTCTAGTCCCCTTACTTTTTTTAATATGACAGTTTCCCTCTAAGAGGTCACTTTTTTTTACCCACCCTGTATATATATATATATATATATTATTATATATATTCCTAAATCGCCAAATTCCTCCTCATATTTGTCGATGGTAACTGAAGTTACATTAGGTTCTACATGTGATGTCTTATTTTCTCCAAAATTTAATCACTCACGCTTGCGTAAAGGTAGGGAAGGGTTCCATTAAAAAGTTTAGAGACTGCGCTTTTTATCGTATGTAATGATTATTTTTTAGAATTTCACTCGCGTTAGTTTTTAATTAAAAAACTTTAAATGAAATTATTACTATTTCATGCTACCTCAGGATTTTACATACCCAGTTTTTTTGTTTTATTTTATTTTAGGTTAGGTTAGGTTACGTTAACCTAAACTAACCTGACCTAACCTACCTTAAATTGAACCCAAAACATATCTACAACAAAGTAGTACTATTTTCTGTGTAGGAGGAAAGTGATACAAAAGATAGCACCGAATGTAACTTTCAGCGGTATATATATATATATGTTACAGTCAAAGTGTGTAACTAGCCATTTCGCATAATGGCTGAAACTTTTAGTCATTTCGCGAAATGGCTGTTTCACTTGGTCATTTCGCGAAATGACTAAAATCTTCAGCCATTACGCGAAATGGCTGAAATTCCATCTTGGTCATTTCGTACAAGATCATTGCCCAGTTAGGTCAACTGTATGCCCGGTTAGGTCAACTGTATGCCCTTGACAATTGGGTTAGGTTAAGTTGTGTTATTTTCGTTAGTTTTAACGAAAATAACACGACTTAACCTAACTAATTGTCAAGGGCATACAGTTGACCTAACCGGGCCTTCAATGGCGGGCATCGGAATAACATTGAAGGCCCGGTTAGTATTTGAAAACCTCTATATTGAAAATTCAAATTCAAATGTGTTCAAATGTTCAAATGTTTTAAATGTGTATTTGAAGAGTGTTTCTCACTTATTTGAACAGACCTGTGGATGTATATATGTTTTAGCAGATTTAGTTAGTTAAATAAAGGTTTCCAATTTTATTGTGATGTTTGTTATTTCTATCAATTCATGACAAAAGTAATTTTAGCCATTTCATGAAATGACGAAGGTGGAACTTCAGCCATTTCGCGTAATGGCTGAAGATTTTAGTCATTTCGCGAAATGACCAAGTGAAACAGCCATTTGGCGAAATGACTAAAAGTTTCTTGACTGTAACATATATATATATATATATATATATATATATATATGGTGTATATATAATAAATACTGTATTTTATACAAGCTTTTAGAGTGAACACAAAGGTCATTTAGTTTATTAGCCGTTTAATCAAAGTTAATAACAGCACAGAATGTTTGTATGTTACTTTAACAAAAGTTGATAGAGAGAACCTGTATGTATGCATACATTCGTTAACAAAGGCTCATTTCCTTTATATCTTCCCTTGGAGAATAGAAAAGTAACCAGAAAGACTACTGCATCTTTTTACGTATATCAATGCGCAAAGAATCCGTTACTAACGGGAATAAAGTTATGTACAAGCATTTATTTACTCGCAATTTCATGAAACGTTTTCGTTCCACACTGTTTTTCTCTATTTCATCCATTCTAATTCATCTATTCACCAAATGTATCTTTTCCTCATTTACGACATCTCCTTTTTTATCTATATCTATCCATTCTTATTCATCTATTCACCAAATGTATCTTTTCCTCATTTACGACATCTCCTTTTTTATCTATATGTATCCATTCTAATTCATCTATTCACCAAATGTATCTTTTCCTCATTTACGGCATCTCCTTTTTTATCTATATCTATCCATTCTAATTCATCTATTCACCAAATGTATATTTTCCTCATTTACGACATCTCCTTTGTTATCTATATCTATCCATTCTAATTCATCTATTCACCAAATGTATCTTTTCCTCATTTACGACATCTTTTTTATCTATATCTATCCATTCTAATTCATCCATTCACCAAATGTATCTTTTCCTCATTTACGACATCTTTTTTATCTATATCTATCCATTCTAGTTCATCTATTCACCAAATGTATCTTTTCCTCATTTACGACATCTCCTTTTTTATCTATATCTATCCATTCTTATTCATCTATTCACCAAATGTATCTTTTCCTCATTTACGACATCTCCTTTTTTATCTATATTTATCCATTCTAATTCATCTATTCACCAAATGTATCTTTTCCTCATTTACGGCATCTCCTTTTTTATCTATATCTATCCATTCTAATTCATCTATTCACCAAATGTATATTTTCCTCATTTACGACATCTCCTTTGTTATCTATATCTATCCATTCTAATTCATCTATTCACCAAATGTATCTTTTCCTCATTTACGACATCTTTTTTATCTATATCTATCCATTCTAATTCATCCATTCACCAAATGTATCTTTTCCTCATTTACATCTTTTTTATCTATATCTATCCATTCTAGTTCATCTATTCACCAAATGTATCTTTTCCTCATTTACGACATCTCCTTTTTTATCTATATCTATCCATTCTTATTCATCTATTCACCAAATGTATCTTTTCCTCATTTACGACATCTCCTTTTTTATCTATATTTATCCATTCTAATTCATCTATTCACCAAACGTATCTTTTTCTCATTTACGACATCTCCTTTTTTATCTATATCTATACAGTTATGTATCATTATTTATAAGCTCTACATGAACATTCACCAGCGCCCAGGTCGGAAGTTCGATTTCCGATGGTGCTGGTTGATGATAATAATTCGGGAGTTAGCACATTGGACCGCATTAGTCTGGATTGAGCGCTGTGCCGGTTTCTGGCCTTCCTCACTGATTAATTATTATTATTATTATTATTATTATTATTACTACATGAACGTTCCCACATAACAGATTCGCCTCTATTTGCTTTCACGAAACTCTCCCACTGCACACTTTTGAGAAACAATTTCGTGCATTTCCTCTTCCAAATGAATTACAGTTCATCACGTTATTCTCTCACTTCTGGAAGAGAAGTAACATGTCAAACAACCGTTTCACAATGGATCAATGTTGGAGCCAATTAATGTAGCGTTTGCAAGCCTTTCACTGAACTTGAGGGGTGTTGCAACAGTTGTGGTGTTTTTTTTTCAAAATTTCTGATCACAGTTTTAAACAGCTATGTTTTCCTAAAGAAATCGTAAATTTAGCATGGTTTGTCCAAAGAGAGAACTGGAAATTCCGGTTTGTTAGTTGCAATGTCATATTCATATTTTTATCATTACGTCATATCATCGTTGCCTCGAGAGTTTTCATGTGTCCGGAGATATCAAATCTCATATCGCAGTGTTGCATTCAGTGTGGTGTCGCGTTTGTTTGCTGATGTCGTTCGCAACGTCAAACAGCTCAATAATTCTAAAATGGATGGCTGATGGTCTGTACAATCTCATTAACCAGAAGTAGATAAACGAAACTTTGCAAATTTCTGTGAACACTGCTCGAAAGTGGTTAGCCAAAAATCCAGAAATAAACTTTTGCATCACCCCCATACATTCAAACATGTACCATTTAATTTCTTGAAAAGCACATCCTCTCAAACTGCCATGCACATTTTCTATTCTAGAACCAACTTCTGTATACAATTTGAGATGTTATATATAATATTATATATATATATATATATATATATATATATATATAATATATATATATATATATATATATATATATATAATAATAATACACACAGACAGTGCATGGAACAAGGAACTCTTCTGGGATAATTAAATCCACTATAATCCGAATAAGTAATGGTAAATGACAAATACCATAGTTTTTCTTTTTCATGATGCTAGCCCGACGTGGGCAACGGGTCACTCGCAAAGAGGTCCCATAAATATAGCTTCCCTCACCAGCTATCTGCAAAGCAGACAGGATCCAGCTTTGGGACATGGATCTAGGGTTTAAAGCACCTAGCCCTGCTACATTTAGAACCTCAATATAAGCAAAAGACTCGCTGCCTTCACGTCAGATTGAATGCATCAAAGAAAAAGGGGTAAGTAACTATTATATTTTTAGCCAAAAACCAAAACTTAAACCTCAACTGGCAGAATTGAGCGTCCACTTTTCAAGGCACATAACATGTCCGTTTGAAGATGGGAATGAACTCAGAATGGTCCCCTGAGTTTTTAGGATACACACAGACAGTGCATGGAACAAGGAACTCTTCTGGGATAATTAAATCCACTATAGTCTGAATAAGTAATGGTAAATGACAAATACCATAGTTTTTCTTTTTCATGATGTTAGCCCGACGTGGGCAACGGGTCACTCGCAAAGAGGTCCCATCGGCCCACGTCGGGCTAGCATCATGAAAAAGAAAAACTATGGTATTTGTCATTTACCATTACTTATTCGGGCTATAGTGGATTTAATTATCCCAGAAGAGTTCCTTGTTCCATGCACTGTCTGTGTGTATCATAAAAAACTCAGGGGACCATTCTGAGTTCATTCCCATATATATATAAGCTGAGGGTAAGCCGAGAAAATTATGCGTATAAAACTGAAAGGTCATCCGAGTGATAACCAAAGCCATCCTTGAATAAACGAACCAGCGCGCGCAACAAACAGTACCTGACAGAAATGCCTTTTTTGAAGAGGAATTAAATGGAAACTGTAAACTTGAGTTTGAATTTGTGGCAGATAATATAGCGAAAGTTATAGGACAAATGAAATCACATTCAGCTGCAGACCCGGACAAATGGAGTGCCTTTTTGATTAAAAACTGTAAGAACGAGACTCCTTTATTAATGGATATGGAGAAGGTCCCTGGACACCAGGTGAAATACCGAACATACTGAAAAGGGAGAACATTGTGAGGATAGGGGTGGGGATAGGTCTCAAGCACAGAGCTATAGACCGGTGTCACTGACATCACATCTCACCAAAATATTTGAAAGAATAGCCAGGGACAAAAATATGAATTTTAACACCGAGAACTTGAACTAGAAGTAGTCCAAAGGAATTTCATAGCCAAGATTGATGGCTGCAAAGAACTACTGGGAAAGACTACATAAATTAAATCTGTATTCCGTGGAATACAGATTCACATCTGGAAAATGATCGAAAAACTGGTACCTGGCCTCAAAATAAACCCAATTAACGTCCAACAACACTGGAAAATAGGAAAGGTAGAATGTGTAGTGCTCCCACACTAAAGGCTCGAACAGGGCCGGCCTCAAGCCAATTGAACCTATTTGACCAAATTGGACCCCACGCTCACATGGGCCCCGCACTAGGGTTGCCACTTCCAGCTTTGAAAAATAAGGAATGCAGTCTTTGGAGCCACGGTTTAAGCAGTTGAAAAAACATGTTGCTTTATTTGGCTTTTTTAGTAAATTTCAACAAATTCCAAAGGAGGAATTACTAAAACATGCTGCAGATTTGGAAATTGCGCTAACAGATGTCAAGCTCATTCAGGAAAACGAACTTGTCAACTCTGTAAAGTTAGCAGATTTAGATGGTTATATGCTGGTCGAGGAACTGGAAGCACTGAAGCCAATTCTCCCTTCTTCATACTTTGGAAAGCCTTTGAAAATCCTGGAATTTCTTGCTTTGAATGAGAGAGTTACTGGATTTCCAAATTTTGTATTGCTCTACGCATATTTTTGACAATTCCAGTCACAATGGCGTCAGGGGAAAGGAGCTTTTCCAAATTAAAATTGATCAAATCTTATCTAAGGTCAAACATGCTCCAAGATAGTCTCAACAGCCTTGCAATATTATCCATAGAATGTGATGAAGCAAAAATTTTAAACTTCAACAAAATTTTGAAAGAGTTTGCAGAACAGAAAGCAAGAAAGATTTCTTTATAAGTATAGTTTTGTTTTAACACGTTTTATGTCAAAATATAAGCTAATAAATACAGATATTGTTTTATTTTTAATACAACGTAATAGCATATATTCCTGATACCTAATTTGAAATAATCTTAAGTCCAGGAGGCCCCCACCAAAATGGTCCAAATTGGGCCCCGCAATTGCTAAGGCCGGCCCTGGGCTCGAAAAGAAGACGGTACCAGATGAGCCGGGTGTACCTGGCTATGTGCGATGAAGATCGCAAGAAAGCAACTCGCTTTTCCATCAGGCTAGGCCTAGAAGTGGGGTCACCAGCTTAACCTTTGTGTAAAGGAAGACCGACGCACGGAACTTTGACCAAGTTTCCCCGCTTTATATATATATATATATATATATATATATATATATATATATATATATACTTTGTAGCTAAAGTAACGGTGAAACGAAGTTCGAAACCATTTTTATTTTGAAAGTTGTGATATTTGATGATCAACAGAGTGTCCCTCATCAAAAATGTTGCATCCTGAAGGAAGGAAAAATAAAATAAAATTACCTCCAGAATTTTTTTTTATTCCCGAAAACGTTTCTGGTTTTAGTATTTTCTGAAATGAAAAGATGCTTTAAATCCCAAAATGAAGGATGCAAAATGGGATCCGCAAATGCTTTAAGATGTCCAATTGTCCATTCTTCGAAGACTCGTTCGACACACAAAGATGCGGACTCGTTTGTCCTAACGAGGTTTAAAATCCATAACCTTCATTAGGTTTTACTTTTAAGCATTAAATTTGTAGAGTCTACTGTTGTAGGCTTTAAAATAGGTTTTTATGTTCATTCGTTAATAACGAATCAACGATTCTTCCTATTATTAAAGTTTGCTTCTTTAATGTCTTTTAAAAGGGTGAATGATAAATATAACGTGTAATTGCATGTACGTGTTGAAGATACTTTTAAAGGGAATTTTACACACACACACACACACACTGAGAGAGAGAGAGAGAGAGAGAGAGAGAGAGAGAGAGAATTTGTGACCATAATAAAGCAGGTATCAATCTACCACACCTCTTGTTAATTCCCTTCCTAATACCGTCTTGTATAAACTAGAAACAAATTTTTTCCGTGTCTGTGTGTATATATACTGTCCATTTTCGCTCTAATTTGGAGCGTAAACGAATATTTGTGGAAATACAGGGCAAGAACGTCACTTATAAAAATAGCTGTGCGCTAAATGGTATTTTAAATATCCAGTTTTAAGGAATGGGGTTGTATGGGTGTGACACAATGCAATGACATGCAATTGTTCACATTTTAATTAATGTAAATTTAATAATCCAGTATATATATATATAAAATGCAACTCAGAATAGTCCCCTGAGAAACTTTTACGTTACACAGACCGTGCATGGAACAAGGAACTCTTCTGGGAAAATTAAATCCACTATAGTCCGAATAAGTAATGGTAAATGACAAATACCATATTTTTTTCTTTTTCATGATGTTAGTCTGATATGGGCAACGGGTTACTCGCAATGAGGCCTGTGTCTTCTGTGTCTTGAAAAGTGGAGGCTCAATTTTGCGAGTTGAGGTTTAAGTTTTGGTTGTTGGCTAAAAATACAATAGTTACCCCTTTTTCTTTGATGTATTCAATCCGACGTGAATGCAACGAGTCTTTTGCTTATATTGAGGTTCTGAATATAGTAGGATAAGTGTAGCTGTAATCTCTAGATCCTGTTCCAAAGCTGGATCCTGTCTACTTTGCAGATAGCTGGATGAGGGAAACATGAAAAAGGAAAAATTATAATGTTTGTCATTTACCATTACTTATTCGGATTATAGTGGATTTAATTTTCCCAGAAGGGTTCCTTGTTCCGTGCACGGTCTGTGTGTATCATGAAAAAACCTGAGGGGACCATTCTGAGTTCAATCCCATATATATGTGTATATATATATATATATATATATATATATATATATATATATATATGTGTGTGGGATGAATTTCACACTTCAACACATGAAATGAATGAATGAATGATGCAAACCTACAAGGAAAAAGGAAAAATTATTCCAAGGCCTTTTGTGTATTCAGCAGTACACCTCGTCAGTTTCCCTGACGAGGTGTACTGCTGAAAACACGAAAAACCTTGAAATAACTTTCTTTTCCTTGTGGGTTTTTATATAATATATATATATATAATATATATATATATATATATATATATATATATATATATAAACGTTCAAAAGAAGGGATAGGACAGTAATGATTCCCCTGCTGAAAACACTGAGTGTACCAAAACTTGAATACTGCTCAGTTTTGACGTCCCCATATAAAAAGGAAAAATCTAATAAACTAGAAGAAACGCAGAGACATTTCACAGCCAAGATTGATAGCTGCAAAGAACTCAACTACTGGGAAAGATTACGTAAACTAAATCTGTACTCCCTGGAAAGAAGAAGAGAGAGGCATACCATAATCTACATATGGAAAATGATCGAAAAACTGGTACCAAACCTCAAACTAAACCCAATTACCATTCAAACAACGCTGGAAAATAGAATGTGTAGTGTTCCCAAATTAAAGGCCCGACAATGGAACTCCTCAACACTGAAGAAAAATAGTTTGGTTGTCAGGGAGCCAAGACTTTTTAACCAGCTTCCAAAGGACCTCAGAAACGTTACAGGGGTCAAAGTTGAAGTCTTCAAGAGAAGACTAGATACCTGGCTGAGGACGGTACCAGATGAGCCGGGTGTATTGGCTATGTACGGTGGAGAGTGCAACTCGCTCCTCCACCAAGCCATGCCTAGAGGCGGGGCTACCAGCTTCACCTTCGTGTGAAGAGAGACCAACGCACGGAACAGCAACGAGGTTAACGAGGTGTATATACACACACACCACACACACATATATATATATATATATATATATATATATATATACACACACACACACACACACACACACACACAGTATATATATATATATATATTAGTAAGAGTCGAGAGCGCTACCACCATACTTCTCCCCCATTTACCCCCCTCTCCTCATTTACCCCCCCTCGGTTGTAGGGTTTTCTAGCTGTTATTATGCTCAGCACTTGCTTGGGGTGGGCTGATTGTATTAAATTTTAATTATTAAAATCGTTTTTTATTTTTTATTTTTTTTTTATTTCTCGCCTACGGCGAGGGCACCTTTGGTGCCTGGGTTACCCCTTTGGAGGAGGTCATTCTACCTCTCCACCAAAACCCCCACACACCCCTTCATACCACTTGGGGGATAACCCCTCTCCATTACCCCCACCCCTCTCCCCATTACTTCCCATCCCTCTCCCCATTTACCCCCACCCTTGCATTAGCTTTAAAATCAATATATGATTTCACCTACAGCGAGGGCACCTTCGGTGCCTGGGTTGCCCCTTTGGGGGAGGTCATTCTCCCTCCCCATTTATCCCCCACCCATCTCCCCCCATTACTCCCACTTCCCCAATTACCCCCACCCTCTCCCCCATTTCCCCCACCCTCTACCCCATTACCCTCCCCGTGACAGACGGACAGACAGACGGACACTTTTTTGGTCGCTATATCACTTGAGGGGATAACCCCCTCCCCATTATACCCCACCCCTCCCCCATTACCCCCCACTCTTCCCCAAGAACGAATCCAGATAATTCTACTCATAGGAAATCGGAGTCAAAGAGAGGTCGCTGCTGAATTTAACAATTCCCTGGTCATTGGATAGGACGTCGAGGGCCTGTGGAATGGCCAGCTAGAAGCCCGGATCTCACGCCACTAGATTTTTATCTTTGGGGCCACTTGAAAGCGCTGGTATACGCAGAGAAAATTAGGAGTGTTGAACATTTGCGGCAGCGCATTATTGGGGCATGTAACACCATTACTCCTGACATCATTCACCGTGTACTTGCTGACTGGGTATCACGTCTGAATTTGTGTATTGAAAACAATGGTGGACATATTGAGCACGTTCTGTAAATAAAAGCTTTTGTTTTGCCTTTTTTAATTATTTTTCCTATGATGCCAGACTTATGGGACACCCTGTATATATATACCGGGTGGGCCAAAAAAAAAATTACCCTGATTTTGAACAATATAATTTTACCTTTATCAAATGTTATTTGTACAATCAATATGTGTGTCCTGTATATAATTTCATGGTCTATCTCGTGGTGAAGTTGGATTTTTTGCTCACTGTAACCATTATTTTGTAATTCGCTGTTATACAGACAACGGGTCGAAAAAATTTCTGTTACCTAATTAAGTCCAAGATTATGCGGAATGTGTCCTCCTCCATTATCAATGCACGCTTGCAACCTTGACTTCTCCCTTATCGACGGCAGTACCGTATGAAGGATTTTTTTCTTGGTAATAAGCAGCAGTGATTTTGGCATTTTGATCAAGAAAAACAATCTCTGACTTTCCTAACTTTGAAATAAAGCTGGAAACCATGACTTTTTGAGAAAAATGCGGACGTTCCCTGCAAAGTCGATCTAGATTCTAGACTGATAGAGTTTTTGTCCCGTCTTTCATAAACTCGGTCATTTTGTGTGTTTATTGTTGAAGCAACCGTAAAAGTCTTCTTGTCGCTAAACCATATTTTCGACACTTCTCTGTCCGGGAATCGATCTAACAGAGCACGACATTTTTCAACTCTTGCTTGTTTATTTGATGCAGAGAGGTTATGAACTTCGACTCTTTTAAAACATTTAAGACCCAGATCATCTTTTACTATACGACGAACACTAGAGCGAGAAATACCAGTAGTTTTTTAAATTTCTCTAATGGACTTGTGGGTGTTGGGCCGTTCTTCTTGACTGCATATCATGGATGAAACCGTGTCAATATTTTCCTCAGTACGTGATGTTTTTGGCCTTCCACTGCCTTCTTTTTGTTTGGTCGACCCTGTGATATCGATTTTCTTTATGAGATACTGAAGTCCAGGCATCGTCCATCGTTTATTTGGAAACTCTTTCTTCATTCGTTTTGCACCCCAGTGTTTCTCCTTACGCAGGTTCAATATCAATGCTTCATCTTCCAAAGAGTATTTCATTATGTCATAACTTGTTCACCAACTATAGCAGAATGATGGTCTGAAATGAAAAGAAAATAAATTAATTATTTTGCGTAAAAATTAGGAAAATTAATTATTTATGGAGAAACTGACTGTCATCTAAAAGTATCAGTTGCTGACTTTGACCGCCTTTCAATTGAGCACCATATTCTGATACCTCCCTGCAGTTGTGAGCCTGTACCTCTACTCCTGGGCCGTTGAATCTAGATTCAAAGCCAGCATTTGAAAGAGGAAAAGTATGGGTACAACATACGGCCTCAGGAGTAAGATCAATATACAGGGTGAGCCACAATATTTTTTCAAAAGCAGGGTAATAGTTTTTTTAGCCCACCCTGTATATATATATATATATATATATATATACACACTGTATATCGATTAATTATCTGTGTATTTGTAAAGGCACAAAAAGTTATTAATATTCTCTTTCAAAAGATGTTAACATCAACTGATGACTGATTGACACGCTTTTATTATTGCCTGACAGCTTATTTAAGTTGACTAATAGGTTTCAGGGGCGAATCGGCTTTATTTGTTTAGACGCCGATGAAAAGCCTTTAAAAGAACGTAAAAATAGCTTGGCTCGTTTAAAGTGAAGCAAAAACAAATAAAAAGAGACAAGGTCGAACCGTAGTGGGATATATATAACATGGCCAAACCATGTAACTGATGACACCCTTAGTTATAAATGAAAACTCGACAGCTTACTTGAAAAAACATCCAGCTGGATATATATTGGTGGCAGTGGTGTAGTGCTAAATAAAGAAGTGAGGGAACGCATTTTGAAAGTGTTACTCAGATGCGGGGGGGACAATGGCAAGCGCGGCGAGCCCATACAGCTGGGGGTCCGGGGGCACTGTAAGCCCCCCGGGAAATCTTTTGAAATCTGACCAATTTCAGGGATATTTTGAGGTCATATGCACTGGATATTAGGATATATTCCAAGGTTGAAGATGCAGTATTTCCAGTCATTAGATATACGACATCCAGTACGATCAATAAAAATAGCTAACAACTGGAATGATTAACTAAAAAAAAGTTAACAACTGGTACGCCGTGGTGACTTTCATCAGATCTTTATAGGCTAGCATTGCCTCAGTCGAAGCTAAAAGAAATGAAGCAGTTAATGATTCTTTCTCATATTTCTTCTATGGGTGGGAATTAAAATTTCATGACGTTAGAGATTTGTAAGTTCGGATTTATTTGAATAGTGAGGGAACGCCGTTCCGTCTACCAAAAAAAGTAAGGGAACGCCGTTCCCACGCGTTCCCACAGCACTACACCACTGATTGGTGGTCCTCAGTTATAGGTGGGTAGAAATAAACTTTCGATTTTTTTTTTTTTTTAAACTCAGAACCCTGTATTTTGTTCCACATCCCCAGAAACAGCAATAATTAATTTAAAAAAAAATCGATGATTGTTTAGGGGTTATTGAGAGGAATTGAAATTTACCCCATTACATGCATACTAGGGAGAGTACTAACAGTTAATACTTCTTACTCTTATTCTATGTTTATTTTGTAATGTGAAATTTGTGATAAGTATTTTCAATAAGATATTTCTAAAAGGGGTCTGTAGGTAAACTATTGATTTGCATATTACGTTCGGCAGAGTTTGTGGATTAAATTGTTATACTTCTGAAATTCATAGACTTGACCACAGGCAACGAACTTGACTATCTTCAATCTTTAATTGTCCTTGAACGTGTAAATATAAGTTTTTATTCGATTTCTTTCACAGGTTTAGCCCAGTTATGGCTAGTGCTAGTGCTAATATACGTTCCAAGAAATACATTTCGTTGATTGGTTTGACATCGTCCCAGATACTGGGGAATAAACTTGCTTCGAGGAGTGAAGCTTTTTTACCGCCCAGAAGAGAAACTCTTCCTGAATGAGAGTGCTAAGACAACCTTGAAAACAGTTATGGGTTTTTAGAAGAAAGCCCGGATTCCCGCCGCCCATCAGCATGACCTCGTGAAGCGTCTTCTGAAGCTCCTGAAGAATTCCTAAGGGGATTGTCATTGTGTATAGTAGACGAAAGTGACAAAGAGTGTGCTCTGTTGGTAGTATGGTAGTGTCTCCGACGAACAAGGTGTAACGTGGCCGAAGATGAACATAAAAGTCCTAAGTATAGGGTGAGTTAAGCACTAAAGTATAGTACTAAGTGTCACTGTCACGTTTAGTAGCATTAAATTCACTATGAGAGGTCTCACTGAGTCCAATGAAATCAAGCACGATAAAGTTTATACTTTTACTCCTAAGTTCATAAACATAAATATTTAACTACGTTATATAATTTTAATCAACATGGCCGAGGGACTAAGCTAGAATGTATTTTGACCTAGGGGAATAAAGTGATTAACTTCAAATATTAAATTAAATTCATGATGGAAGACCCCCTTATCCACGGCCCACGTTAAGAACTAAACGTTCTGAATGTAAATTTGAGTTTGCTGAATGCTTAATCAATCTGAGTGATCTTGTCTCGCTGAATTGTTTCTGACTCCATTAATTCTCTCCTTCTGTGTTGTGCCTTTTGTAGTTGCCTTCAAGAATGTTCTTTGAAGTTGTCATGGTGGACCCAATTAGATTTTCTGATTTCACTTCTTTTGCGAATAAACTGTAATGAGAGAAACAATTTAAGTTTTCGGTGCTCTTCCAATACGTGCTCTACCGTAAAATTTACATTCCAATATGTGCTAACTAACGAAAATATCACGACCTAACCTAACCAATCGTCAAGGGTGTACAATTGACCTAACGATTGGTTAGGTTAGGTCGTGATATTTTCGTTAGTTAGCACATATTGGAATGTAAATTTTACGGTAGAGCACGTATTGGAAGAGCACCAAGTTTTCTATTATAATATTTATAATTAAAAATACTTGTTATAAATCGTTAATTTACCTAAATTAGACCATTATTTTAATAATAATTTACAATCGGAACATTAGGTTTAAGTGACAATAATTGCACGAATGACATTTGTCTCACGTTTTCCCGCGCTCAAGAATACGTGACGTCACCGGGTAGAGGTGCGCTATTGGTTGATTTAATGGTGCCCTATAAAAAAAACGTGACGTTAATCAGAATGAAGAAGCGTGACTGGCCGCAAAGTAATCGCACGATATAATATAGCGTCTCCCATACGCATAATAATACCGAGTGTTGCGCACTGAATAATGGCGCAGTCCTGTGACGGCCCTTGAAGAAAGGTGAGACCCCCGTAATCCTGCGCGAGGTGCGGGGATGAAAATGGAACGTGTGACGTCACAACTTTCTAATTTCTCTCACAACTTATCTTGTGTTAAAATTTATTATTAATTTATAAAAATTCTCACTTTTACACTCCCACCCATCCACTCCGAGTGGCGCCACTCAAGTCGTAAACGAGGCCACCTTCGTATCGAGCCTCGATAATCTGTACGACAGTACCCACGAGGACGCTCTGTCTTTGATGAAGGTCGAAGAGAACAAGCAGTTCCTCTTAGCCCAGAGAGAAAAGGGCAGTAGAGGCCACATGTCCGGTGTCCATTTGAAGTTGGCCATCAAGGATAATAAATAAGCCCAGTGGCAACAAAAAAATTTTAAGCGGAAGAGAACCCAAAAAGCCGAGTCAAAAGAGCGGAGCAAGATATCAACCCTCGAATCAAGCAGCAGCAGCAACAGTGCTGAGAATACCACGTCCGAGGAAAACAGCTACCCAGGAGAAGGATGCTCACACACCGCAACTCCAGGGACGCCGAATCGATCCCGGCCAGCGAATATACTGACGCCGGAATCAGCACAAGCTTTGGACCAAACGAAAGTCAGCGATCGATCCGCATCCTACCTCGTGGCAGCCACCGTAAAGATCTTGGATCACGGCGTGAAGTCCTTGCCCATCAGTCGGACCTCCATTCAGATGGCTCGCAGAAAGCACCGACAGGAAATTGCAAGCAGTATTAAAGAATGCTTCGATCTGGGATCTCCACTTGTGGTCCATTGTCTCGGGAAGATGCTACCTGATATCACGGGGGAAAAAAAACCGTCGACCAGTGATGGTGTTGGCCGGGACGTTTCTAAGCGCCTCGAGGTGACAAACTCCCCTCCGGAACAGCAGAAGCCATGGCATCGGCCGTTGTGAGAGCCATAGAAGACTGACACCTGACTGACCAGATCAGAGCGATGGCCTTCGATACCACACCAGCAACACCGAACAAAGAGGAGGTGCATGCGTCCTGATTGAGAGGAAGCTGGACATGGATCTCCTGTATCTAACCTGTCTCATCAGGTTAGATGAAATCATGGCTGAGAAGGTCTTCGCCAGCTTCTTCGAACCCTTAACAGGCCCAGGCATCGCTCTATTCAAGCGATTCCAACAAAACAGCTTCCATCGACAATGAGAAACTGGAACCAGCAACGGACGACGAAGCCAGCTTAAAAGCTCCTCAGTGGAATGAGGAATCATTGAATTCGCCAGGAAGGCCCTCTAAGAACGACACCCAAAGGATGACTACCGAGAGCTCTGGAGCTCACCTTGATGTTTCTTGGAGAGCTGCCTCCTCGTGGGAAGAGGATCGTATGATCAGGCGTTCTACATCGTGTTCGCTGGATGACCAAGCTAATTTACGCGATCAAGATCCTCCTCTTTCGGTCACAGTTTCGCCTGACCGCGTGTGAAGAAACAGCACTGAGAGAATTCACGGTCTTTATCATTAAGGTTTACCTGAAAGCGGTTTCAATCTCCTCTGGCCACTTTGGCAAACGATCTGAACCTCATCTAGGCCATCAAGACATATT
Source organism: Bathynomus jamesi (assembly GCA_023014485.1). NCBI lineage: Eukaryota > Metazoa > Arthropoda > Malacostraca > Isopoda > Cirolanidae > Bathynomus > Bathynomus jamesi. Next base: position 79,109 of record JAJOZX010011511.1, read on the forward strand.
CAAACGCTGCTGTCCCCAAGTCTGCCAGCGCTGTTTTCGGAAACCACTTGTGGTACTTGAGCGAGCAGCTGGTGAGACTTACATTCGTTGATAAGCGTGAAGGAAGTAAGTTTTCTGGGTTCCCAGTGACCCCGACGAAGGCGGCAACGATGGGTGATGGTGGAACAGAACAGCAACAATGTGGCAACGTGTAGTAACGTGGCCAATGATTAACATAATTTTATACAACTAAAAAGTAGCGTGAATTAATCAGAATTGAGTGTCTAAGTTTCACAAATGATGGTAGCTTATCCGTTTCACACACAATGGTAACTGAGTTTCACACAGAATGGTAGCCACTGTATATGGATGACGTCTCATATACAGTGTATCTTCGGAAATAAATCTCGATGTGCCGTTTATGATCTCTTAGAAACACCGGACCACGTGTAAGTTAACAGTTTTACTATAGGCTTATGAAGAATTTAATCATTCAGTGTCAAGTACTAAGAGCCACTGTCATTTCAGAATCAAAATTAAATTCAATATAGGTTCTCACTGAGTACCACAACAAGTGGGGTCTGATGTGTGTCTTCACTGATGAAAATGCAATAAAATTTTAAATTTTACTTTTAAGTTCACAGAATAAAATTAAACTACAATTCGTTATATAATGCCAACATGGCCAAGGGATTAGGCAGAAAGGCTTCTTTCCCCAGGAGAAAAAATTTGACTGAATTTAACTATTAAAAAAATATTTTCATAATGGAAGGGCCCCTTTCCCACGGCCTACTTTTAAACAAAAATTAATTTGAATATGAATACTAAAATAAAGATGAGGGGTCGCGCGTCTTACGGTACCTAAGCGCCACCACAGGCGAAAACGTGTTTTTGATGGATATCACTATTTTCACCCTTCCTCTATCGCGTGGTTTGGGTTATAATGACCTTACGACACTAGAAGTATGGTTGAAAACCTTATGAAGCGAACTACTTTTTTCACCTCTATCGCCAGCCGAAAGTTCACCCAAAGTTCGGCATAACAAGAAAATCAAAAAATAAAAAAAAATATATATATAAAATATAAAATATGAAAATCTATTCCAAAAACTCATCAACATCTTCATTAGCATACTTAGAACTCTAATTTAGCCAAAAATGAACGTTCTAGCTCAATTAATAACAGAGATACTATTGCCAGAATATTGCTGAACTTTGAAGGCGATTTCTGACGAATTTTAATTTTGGCGCTTAGGTACCTTAAGACGCGGGACCCCTCAAGTGAAGTCTGAATGCATTGAATCGGATTGCCAAGAAGCCTTTCAATCCTTTATTCTTCGTCCGCTCTCTGTTTATTATAGCGGTCTTCCAGAATAATTGTCTGTAGTTGTCAGGACGCATCCGACCGTAGTTTCTTCACTTCGTCCATTATGCATATCTCTAACTTAGAAAGACGTTTTAACCCTTTGAGGACCAAGGGACATATTTGTCCCAAGGAAATAATAATATAAATTGTACAATGATGCAACGTTTCTACAAATACATCTACATGTTTATACAGGTATCGTTTAGTTGTCGGAAAATTAACCCAAAAATGGGTCATTTAAGTGACTATAGTTACTAATATCTAATTGTAAATAATAATAAAACTTAAACTTTTAAGTTCAAAGAAACGTATACTGGTCGTCAAAGGGTTAAATTCTCTATACTAAAATTAATAATTAATTATAACTCTTATCCATGGTTAATTTCCCTTAATTCATCCATTATGGCAATACTGAATATTTATAATTAGAATTATTATGTTTAGTGGCAATAATCTCGTGCCTAATATCTATGACGTGCGTTCCCGCATCCGAAGAATACATGACTTTTCAGGTTTGCGTGAGTGGTCGAAATGACTGGCGCCTACAAAAGAAACGTGACATCAATAGAAATCAAGGAGCGCGATTGGTCACACAAAACTCACATGACTTAAGATGGCACGGCGCAGGCGTACTATAGCACCGAATGTTGCGTGGTGAACTACTGTGCAGTCACGTGACGCCATTTTAGTGAAGGTCAGGCACCCTTATTCCTGCGCGAGATGCGCAGTAGTAGTTGATCGACTGAAGTCAAGGGTCAACATGCCCAAAATGTTTTCTACTAAATTTTTTATTGTATGTTTTAGTTTATTACTAATTATAAAAATTCTCAATTTTAGAATTCCAACAAGCTCTTGGTCGAGGAGACCAAGAGGAAGATGGTCGCTGCCCTCCAGAATGAAGGAGTCAAAGATCCTCTACTCAGGATCCGGGTGGAGGAAGGGAGAGGAAGGATTTGTTTTCATTCGTAACGGCTAATCCGCGGTAGCTGTTCACCATTCTGAGATTGGATGACTTCTTTCTGGGTTCTGCGTATCCGGAGAGCTGGCCTGAGGTTCCGGGGTATCAAAAGGTGGTCAACGACTTGGCAGACCGCGAAGTCGCTCTGATCCAAGACTACAACACCTCCATCACCAAGAGTGAGGAGCAGAAGCAGTACCTGCTCTACGTCGTGGAAGACCATCGGCCGAGATTCCAGAATTCAAGGAAGGAAACGTTGGTTGATGGTCTTGCAATCAGTGGTTTGCAGCCATACCACCCCCTCCGTCGAGAAGCTACTACTTACCCCAGTGAGGGGACCTGGGAGCTGGACGATAATGTACCTGATAAAGGCTGATATCATTTTCCTCAGGGAACATAGTGGTAAAACTTGAACCATTCTGCGCAACCACAGAATAATGTTGGAATATTCCTAGATTTCCATAATGCAGTTTCTATAAGAAAAAAAAAACGGGTTTCCGAGTTAAAAAATTCAGAAATTGGATTTTAGGGACCACCTATATATATATATATATGATGAATAAAACCACGAAGGAAAAAGAAACACAAAGGGGTGCTCAAGCGCTTTCGTCTAATGACATCCTCAGGAACACTGGAGTGAAAGGACAGATCAAGGCAATATATAGGTTACAAAAATAAACATACATACATACACATTCACATATATATACATATATATATATATACATATATATATATATATAAATATATACATATATATAGTAAGCATAGAAAAAAATTGTGGGAGGAGCCAACATTTATATGGTCACAGAAGAATAAAGAAATAAAAATAAATATAAATATAAATGAGAAAACATTAATTACAAAATAGTGCCTTAGTGATATATATGTCACAGCCTAAATAATCATAAAGAAATAAACAGGCAAATAAAAAAACCCATAAATACATATACATACATATATATATATATATATATACATATATATACACATACATATATATATATATATATATATAAAGACACTTTTAGCACTTTGGCCGACCTTCCATATAAATTCAAATGGCTTTTTTATGGAACAGGTCACAAAAGAATAAAGAAATAAAAATAAATATAAATATTGTAAGTGGAGTCTACCAATTCAAGCTCAAGAGGGAGGATTTACAATCGATTTAATAGATGCTGCCAAATTGATATATATGTCACATTATTAAAAAATAAAAATTGAAAGATAAATTTTAAGAGAGGCACACCAATTTATAAGGGAAAAATTACCACATATGCATATTATAGTCACAAACGAATACAAAAGTACAAATAAATATAAATTGGAAAACAAAATGATCCCTAGATGATATATAAAGAACAATAAAATATATATACAACATATTTACGGTATATATACGAAATATAAACGCAATATATACAGAATATATATATATATATATATATGCATAAGGGAAAAAAAAATTACCAAATTTGTTTTATAATTATTGTCTGAGAAAACGGTAGGTCGCAAAAGAATAAAGAAATAAAAATAAATATAACTTGAAAAAATTACAAATAATACACGTACACATATATACCCGCATACCCAAAATATATATACATATACACACATATATACAAACACACACACACACACACACACATATATATATATATATATATACAAGCTTGACCTTCACGAAATGAGAAATCATCCCGCAGAACCTTTGTGAGGTTGTAAGGTAAGGTAAGGTACATACACATATACACATATATATATATATTTAACTGCATACATACATACATACATACATATACACACATACATACATACATATACACACATATACATACAAACACATTAACTGCAATGACCACACACATACGCACATACACATACATACATACACATACACTCATACAGCAAAAAATTGAAAAATAAAATTGTAAGGGAAACAACAGACAAAAACAAATTTTTTACCAAAGATTTAACAACCTGCCCTTTTTGTTTAAATCCATTCTGAAGGAATTCAGAGCAACGGGATCAAGTTGAAACAGACCTTTACTCATGTTAAGGTTATTTGTAAGTTGAATTATAGCCGACTCAAGAATATTTCTATTAACAATGTTGCTAGAGTGAAACAAAACTGAAACATTATTCCAATCAATACAATGGGATAACTCTGACAAATGGACAAAAAGGGCACTGGACAACTGTCCCGTTCTAACGGAATATTGATGCTGTTTTACACGCGTTTGCAAATCCTTTCCCGTCTGACCTATGTAAAAGGAATCACATTGCTTACACCCAATTTTATAGATAATGCCTAAATTATTGGTAGGGCTATTTTTTACTATGATGTTTTTCACAATATTGTTATATGAAAAAACTACACTGATATCCAAAAGTTTAAGTACATTAGCAATGCCTAAGAAGCCCGGGAAAAATGGAAGTACTAAAATATTCTTTGACAAGGTGCGAGTGTTATTATTCACACGATAGAAGGTTCGTTTAGCCTTATTAAGACAAGATTCCATCGTGACCTGGATGACTTCCTCCTTCAGTTAAATGACCAAGTCCCCTCCATTAAATTTACTTTAGAAGTGGAACAAGACAACTCAATCCCGTTTTTGGATGTGCGTGTTCATAGGGATAGCCCGGGTTTTAAGTTTAGTATATATCGGAAAAAAACAAACAATTTGTCCTACGTACACTTTTACTCTGGACATGACACCCCTATTAAAAAGGCCATATTTTCCTCAATGTTTCTCCGCGCTCTTAGGATCGCCAGTCCTGAATACATCGATGCCGAATTGGAAAATATCAACGGTATTGGAAGTGAGTTGTGTTACCCTTCTGCGTTCATGGAATCTTGTCTTAATAAGGCTAAACGAACCTTCTATCGTGTGAATAATAACACTCGCACCTTGTCAAAGAATATTTTAGTACTTCATTTTTCCCGGGCTCTTAGGCATTGCTAATGTACTTAAACTTTTGGATATCAGTGTAGTTTTTTCATATAACAATATTGTGAAAAACATCATAGTAAAAAATAGCCTACCAATAATTTAGGCATTATCTATAAAATTGGGTGTAAGCAATGTGATTCCTTTTACATAGGTCAGACGGGAAAGGATTTGCAAACGCGTGTAAAACAGCATCAATATTCCGTTAGAACGGGACAGTTGTCCAGTGCCCTTTTTGTCCATTTGTCAGAGTTATCCCATTGTATTGATTGGAATAATGTTTCAGTTTTGTTTCACTCTAGCAACATTGTTAATAGAAATATTCTTGAGTCGGCTATAATTCAACTTACAATAACCTTAACATGAGTAAAGGTCTGTTTCAACTTGATCCCGTTGCTCTGAATTCCTTCAGAATGGATTTAAACAAAAAGGGCAGGTTGTTAAATCTTTGGTAAAAAATTTGTTTTGTCTGTTGTTTCCCTTACAATTTTATTTTTCAATTTTTTGCTGTATGAGTGTATGTGTATGTATGTATGTGTATGTGCGTATGTGTGTGGTCATTGCAGTTAAATGTGTTTGTATGTATATGTGTGTATATGTATGTATGTATGTGTGTATATGTATGTATGTATGTA
>JAJOZX010011511.1:87500-122117 GCA_023014485.1 Bathynomus jamesi
TTCTTCACTGCCTTCACTCACTGTTGGGAAATACTACAAAATCATTTTACCAAATCTGAAAATGTAAAGCTAAAGAGTTTATCAGACACTCGATGGTCAGCCCGTGAAGAAGCGTGTAGGCGTCTCAATAAAGACTGGGAAGAGGTTATAGAGGCACTTACGCCCATTGAAGAAGATGAATCAGAAAAGCCTTGTACACGCAGTGAAGAATCATGCTACCTCAATCAACTGCAACAACTTGAAACTACAATTCTTTCTTTAATGTGGGGTGACATTCTGAAAGGTTCAATGCTACTAGTAAACAGCTCCAAGCAGTTAACATTGATCTTGGTGTCGTAGCAGAACTGTATGCATCATTGACATTCCATGTAAAAGATGCAAGAGACAACTTCGACTTTTATGAAGAAGCAGCAATTAAGAAATCATCTATCCGCGAATATGAAGTTACAAATTACAATGAAAAGAAAAAAGAAAAGAAAACTTGGAGACGACGAAACTCGCGAAGGCGAGGTAGAATTAGATGGACGGAGGAACTTCTTCATTAATACTTATCTTGTAGTACGTGACAGATTATTGTCGGAATTAAACCGTCGCAAAGATGTGTATGAAAACCTTCATGCACGGTTTGTATTTTTCACAAAAGTCACCACCTTAAATCCGACAGATGTAACTGTCAATGCTATTAAGCTTTGGGAATTTTACAAGGATGACTTGGCGGAAGCATTTGTTAATGTGTTTTCATTTCCGTGGGTTTCTTCTGAATTTGGAGAAAACTCCTACGAGCATTCTTGAGATGAGTGAGATCATCCAAGCAAAAAGATTAAAAGAAGTTCACCCATATGTTGATATTGCGCTCAGGATCTTCCTATGTACGCCGGCTTCCAACTGTTCTGCCGAAAGATCTTTTTCTGTACTGCGATGACTAAAGAACTACCTACGGTCAGTGATGTCAGAAAATCGTCTCAACTCTTTAGCTATCCTTAGTATTGAATCGGAACTCACGAGAGTTCTTAGCTATGCAGATTTTATTGACTCCTTCGCTGCTCAGCAATCTCGGCGGAAACTGCTTTGAGTATTCTACAACGGTCGATTTCGTAACTAAACATAAAGATCGTAAAGATAACCTACAATGCATTTCTGTTCACACATTTAAGGGATTGTTATATATATATATATATATATATATATATATACGAGTGCCAGTGCCAGTGACGCTTGTCAGTTTTGTGCTCCGTCTTACTATCAAATTAACAGGGTTTAAAGTCAGTGAACTGGTATGTTACCTATACAGTAAAATTTGTAAATGTGCCAAGATTACCCATTTACAATTTTATTAGATGGTCCACAATACTTAATTAATAATAATACATATAATATGATAATACATATAATATGATATTCTTTTTAATGTTACAAAAACTAAGGTTATGCAATTTCATCCTAAAAGCTGTAATCAGCCAGCTGATATAAGGTTTAAAATGAATGGTGAAGTAATTGAGGAAGTACAAGAGTTTAAGTATTTGGGTCAAACTATTACCAGCTCCTTGAGTGATAACTCGGATATAAGAAAACAATCTCGAAGCCTGTGTGCTAAAGCGAATATGACCATACGGAACTTTCGATTCTGTACAAGTGAAGCTAAAGACACTCTCTTTCGTACTTTCTGCAGTAATATATACTGACAGCAACTCTAGGTGAATTATAAAAAAGGTTCTGGCAGAACTCTAAATTTATTGTACAACAGGTCTTTTAGACTCTTGCATAAATTACCCCCGAGATGCTCAGCTTCGAAAATGTTTGCTATCCGCAATGTCCCGAGCTTCCTGGAGGTAACAAGACGTGCTCAACACAGTCTAATGCAAAGAATTAAAAAATCAACCAACCCGATCATCCAAGCTATCCATGAGTCCTGCCATTTATCCTCTAAGGCCTAAGCTATGGACTTCTTGGTACGAAAACGTCTGTTTGTAGCTCCACTTAACTTCGACATTACAGTATTATTTCTAATCAATTGTATATATTTCTATCCTTAGTACAGGGTGTCCCAGAATTAACTATTTCAATGAAATCGGACAAATTTTTTAAAAACACACTTTTATTTATGTTTATCATGTTTAATATGTGTTAAAAATGTATAAATTTCTAAATTTTTTTCATAATTTTATTTTCATAATTTTTTCATTATCTGGTCCAATGAAAGACCGTCTGAAGTCATAGAATGGCAAAGAGACTCTCCAAAAGTTAACGTGTGGCTTGGAATGACCAAATCCAAAATTTATGGTGCTCCATCTTGTGAAACACACACATTATCAAGAATGCCATCATCAAGAAGCTGTGGTTCGAGAAACTGCTGAAGCATATCAAGGTAGACGGTACCTGTTACAGTGCTTCCGCAAAGAAGAATGGGCCATAAATTTTGGATTTGGTCATTCCAAGCCACACGTTAACTTTTGGAGAGTCTCTGCCATTCTATGACTTCAGACGGTCTTTCATTGGACCAGATAATGAAAAAATTATGAAAATAAAATTATGAAAAAAATTTAGAAATTTATACATTTTTAACACATATTAAACATGATAAACATAAATAAAAGTGTGTTTTTAAAAAATTTGTCCGATTTCACTGAAATAGATAGTTAATTCTGGGACACCCTGTATATGAACTGTCACTGTATTAATAATATTTGTCATATGGACTATAGTCTGCCAATAAACCTTTTCATTTTCATTTTCATTTCATATATATATATATATAAAATATTATGATTGATATAAAAATATCTTATATGTTCAGATATATTTTGCTACAATAAATGCCTAAACCATTTGACTGTATTTTACTGAAAATCCTTATATCAAATAACTATTTCTTGCTAAATGGTGACTTCGCAAGTGTCCGAAGGGCACTAAATCAGTATGGCCCTTGGCGCCAGGAATCCTAAATCCGCCACTGTTCGGACTATAGTGGATTTAATTTTCCCAGAAGAGTTCCTTGTTGTATGTACAGTCTGTGTGTAACATAAAAGATCTCAGGTACTATTCTGAGTTCTATCCTATATATATATATATGAATAGAAACGATATAAGTGTTAAGGAACGTTTCTGCACACGAGGAGGAGAGATAACGAATAAATGAAAAATGAAGCGAACCGCCCGGGAATCGAACCCAGGGCCTTCCAATTGCCGGTTGGACGCTCTACCATTATGCTACGGACCTCACTTAATCACAAATCGAAATTCTCCCACATAGGGCAGAAACCAATGCCCTGAGAGGGCACCCTCGCAAATCGTGAATATGCGCATATAACTGCAATGACCGCGCAGTATATAAATGAATAGAAACGATATAAGTGTTAAGGAACGTTTCTGCACACGAGGAGGAGAGATAACGAATAAATGAAAAATGAGGCGAACCGCCCTTAACACTTATATCGTTTCTATTCATTTATATACTGCGCGGTCATTGCAGTTATATGCATATATATATATATATATATATATATATATATATATATATATATGGACCTTTTCCGTTCTATGGGCACCATTGAAATGAGAGAAATTAATATTTTTTAAACTTATTTTAACTTTTTAATGCATGCCCCATTTACCCTAAAATAAGTTTAAAAATTATTAATTTCTCTCATTTAATGGTGCCCATAGAACGGAAAAGGTCCATATATATATATATATATATATATATATATAATAGCAAACAACCACAGGGAAAAGGAAAAAGATCACGTGTTATTCTGTGATTTTACTGCATATATATATATATATATATATATATATATATATATATATATATATATATATATATATATATATATATAGTGTTCTAAAATTACGTAGTAAACTTTTATTGAAGGCAATATCTCACCAAAAATTATGGGATATTTAACAATTTTATTTCAAATACAGTAACAATAAGAAAAACAAAAAAAATTGTTTATTTTAGATGTTCAAAGTGTCTTCCTTCAACTTGAACACATTGTTCACAACGTCCGACTACTGATCGATAGACATATAAATAGTTTACTACGTAATTTTAGAACATCCTGGATATACTCTCAGACCAACTCTGAAACATATATATATATATATATATATATATATATATATATATATATATATATATACCGGCAATTGGAAGGCCCTGGGTTCGATTCCCGGGCGGTTCGCCTCATTTTTCATTTATTCGTTATCTCTCCTCCTCGTGTGCAGAGACGTTCCTTAACACTTATGTCGTTTCTATTCATTTATATACTGCGCGGTCATTGCAGTTATATGCGCATATTCACGATTTGCGAGGGTGCCCTCTCAGGGCATTGGTTTCTGCCCTATGTGGGAGAATTTCGATTTGTGATTGAGTGAGGTCCGTAGCATAATGGTAGCGCGTCCAACCGCAATTGGAAGGCCCTGGGTTCGATTCCGGGCGGTTCGCCTCATTTTCATTTATTCGTTATCTCTCCTCCTCGTGTGCAGAGACGTTCCTTAACACTTATGTCGTTTCTATTCATTTATATACTGCGCCGGTCATTGCAGTTATATATATTATATATATATAACGTAAAGAACGACGCTTTGTATAGGAGAATTACCCGCGCAAGATGAGAGCGAAAGAACGAAACAAATGAAAAAAATGAGGTAACCACCCGGGAATCGAACCCGGGATCGTTCTTTCGCTCTCATCTTGCGCGGATAATTCTCCTATACAAAGCGTCGTTCTTTACGTTAATTATACTGCGTGTTTGCAGTTATAATGTATATAATGTTACGGCATGCGGAAGGTGCCCCTTTGGGGCATTGTTTCTGCGATGTATGTAGAGGAATTACGACATTTGTTTGAGTGAGGCCCGTGGTGTAATGGTTATCATATCTGACCGGCAATCGGAAGATCCCGGGTTCGATTCCCAGGTGGTTACTTCATTTTTTCATTTGTTTCGTTCTTTCGCTCTCATCTTGCGCGGGTAATTCTCCTATACAAAGCGTCGTTCTTTACGTTAATTATACTGCGTGTTTGCAGTTATAATATATATATATATATATATATACATATATACACACACACATATGTAGTACTGTATATCTAAAATCCAAAATATTTGTGCAATCACTGCAACGGATGTAACGCGTAGGAAAAATTATGTAATCATTCTTATATTTAGCGTTCAAGTTTGGGCGACAAAATTAGGAGTTAAATGATTCACATAGCGATAAAAGTAGTGTAGTAAACCTTTGTCTATTAAACCAGAAGGATCGATGACATTTTAAGAAATGTATCGCGGTACATCGTAAATTTTTGCCCGCGTGTGACGAATCTTTTGCCCGCGTGTGACGAATCCAATGGTGACTTAATATAAGAGGAAATGTTTTAAATCAAGTCTCGCCTGTCTTCAATGGATTAATGCTTTTATGTAATTTAATTCTTTTGTAAATATAATAATAATAAATAAGTAATTTTCATGTTAAATAATTTATATCCTTGAGTTGAATAAGATATGGAGACTTCAGTATGTCAGAGAACAATATAAACTAATTGACACGAAACTGCATGATCATTTATACACACACACACACACACACACACACACACACACACACACACACACACACGAAGGGTTGACAAAGGTAAATAGACACCACGATGATTGTTCTCAAGAACAAATGGCAAAGCTCATTAATAGAATGCCAGAACATGACGTGTCAACGTTACATGACTTGATCCTCTGGATCCAGAGATTCTATCTTTAGTTTTAAATCGATAATTAATTAGTTTTAAATTGATAATTATTTAGTTTCGTAAAAATTGGTCGTTGCCAATTTCCCGGCAGTTTTTACATAAATTTCTTATGTTCTTGTGGTTCGGAACCCACGTAAAATTGTAGGTCCCCTCCGCCACCACGGAGGACATACACAATACACGATACGAACACAGTTAGGTACACCAGCCATGAGTGGATCCTAGGATCTTTGTTGGTCTGAAACATTATAACATTATAATGCAAAGGGGAAAGCAACACGATTCTAAATATATTGATTCAATGAATCTTTATTATTTATTGATTTTTATTATCAAATAAAAAGTTATGGAAAACTGAAGGTGTCTATTTACTTTGGTCAATCATATATATATATATATATATATATATATATATATATATATATATATATTAAAATCTCGTTGTAACGTATTTTGTGGGAGCTCTTGCATTTTTCTATTTTATACTAAAAATATTTTGGACTGAAATTAGTTAATACGTGTGGAGAAAAGCGAGGTAATAAAAAAAACTGAGCCTCACCATATGTTACTAGTACGTATCTTTCATAGTTTGAAGAAGATTACTCGCCATTGTTCACACTTTTAACGCAACCCTACGATTACTTTGGAAAAGTAGTCACACGCATTTTCTGTTTAAGTCTGTGAAAATGCAGTGGGTTTTTCGTGAGTTGATACTACAGTATTTTTCATAAATTAAATAAAATTATACTTCAGCATTTTAATGCACTATTTGCACGCTTTCACTACACCCTACTACCATACGTTTTACCATAGAAATTCGTTATAACGGAACCAGAAACTGTCTCGAGACTCCTAAAAGTAATACGCAAGACTAAAAATACGCTATTATGAATTAACGTTATGTTACGATTTTATTATATTATTTATGTGAGATATCCAACGGAGATTTATGAAATGTACTTTAATCTAAAAAAAAAAGTTATTATAAAGCACGGTATAACGAGATTTTAATCTATATATATATATATATATATATATATATATATATATATATATAATATATATATATATAATGCATATATATAACTGCAATGACCGCGCAGTATATAAATGAATAGATAAACGACATAAGTGTCAAGGAACGTTTCTGCACACGAGGAGGAGAGATAACGAATAATGAAAAATGAGGCGAACCGCCCGGGAATCGAACCCAACCGGCAATTGGAAGGCCCTGGGTTCGATTCCGGGCGGTTCGCCTCATTTTTCATTATTCGTTATCTCTCCTCCTCGTGTGCAGAACGTTCCTTGACACTTATGTCGTTTCTCATTCATATATATATATATATATATATATATATATACAGATACACTGTGACCCGAAGAGCTCGTATAACTCATTATAGCCCGGAAGACAAAGAGATGACAGTAAATAGTGATTTTTCCATCATTTAAAAAGCCATTATTTCTTACGATATTATTAATAATGATCGAGTTTCAATTATGAACGTCACTTTTAAAATGAAGAAGTTACTCTTGTATTTTTTCCCCATATTTTACTCAACAATATCTGTATTTGGTGTATCGTAGAAATCAGTATAATCTAGTACAAAATTATGAACGTAAATTCCAAATATTAGAACGTGATGTGGACATGCATTTACTCGTATAGTCTTATTTCAAAACGTGGATACAAGGTTCGAATCCTTATAACAATAATTTCAAAAGGTGATTAAGAATAAGGGAGCTATGCAAACCTTATATAATAACTTCGCTAAATGACCTTCTTCATGCCACAGTTGGAGGCACTGGAATCTTAAAATTGTATTTTGTATTTACCCAAGCACTTAAGACTTCAAAAAATGGGGGTGGCCTTGTAACGAGGGGTGGTCCTTAAAAAGAAAAACAAAAATTAGAATCAACCAGAGTGGTGATATATTCAAATTTGCTCCAAATGTGATTTTTGACATATTACAATCTTGAAAAAGTGTCTTTCTTAAATAATGGTGATGTAATTTTCAGATTTAATGGCAGCAGAGTGTCATGGCGGCGAATTAAACAAAATTTTAACGATCCTTTCGTTAAAATGTATAAACGATTCGTCACTCCAGAACATCGTTTGCCAACCACTGACAACAATTTTACTTTGACGTTTCTTAAACCACTTTATCTCTTCATCAGAAAGGAGAAATTATATATATATATATATATATATATATATATATATAGTGATTCATAAGTCTTGTCCCAAAGTCGAGTGAGGACCATGGTGTAGTGGTTATCATATCTGACCGGCAATCGGAAGATCCCGGGTTCGATTCCCGGGTGGTTACCTCATTTTTTCATTTGTTCGTTCTCCCTCCTCATCTTGCGCGGGATATTCTTCTATACAAGCGTCGTTCTTTATGTTAATTATACTGCGTGTTCTTTGCAGTTGAAATGTGTGTGTATATATATATATATAATATATATATATATATATATATATGGGATGAATTCGTTTTCTTTTTCCTTGTGGGTTTGCAACATATATATATATATATTATATATATATATATATAAAACAAACATTTATCTGTTTTCTTTGGAACTTTTTTCATGACCTGAGTGGCACTAAGCGTTATTTACTGGCACTCTTACGTCATACAAGTGTTTATTTCTGCTTTTGTTTTCCGGAATGCTTTATGATAATTCTGATCTGATTTTTGATATCCTAAATGAAGACTGATGACGAATATTGAAATATACAATATTGTATACGTTAATATAAAATGATTTTAAATTAAAAAATAGTTTTATATTTCAATGGATAACCTCGTAGGAACCAGTCGGTTTGTTGTTGTTTGGTGTTCTTTTGTACACGTATATATATATGCGCTTCGGTGGTGTAGTGGTTAGCGTCGCTGACTACGAATCCATCGGCCCCGGGATCGAGACCCGGTAACGGCAGCCGGCGCGCAGCAAAACCCAGCTGTTCATCCTTCCACACAATAAAGAAAGTGGTTGGTAGATAAATGGGTACCCCCGGTGGCCTAGTGGTTAAGACGCTGGGCTGCTGGTGTGGCGTGGTTCGGATTCCACGTTAAACTGTAGGTCTAAGGTGTAGTGAACAGCTTGACCTTCGTCAGAATGAAAAATTCGGGAGGAAGCTAAAACTCTTGTTAATTATGTGCTAATCTTTTTATTTTTCTGTCCCGCTGTACATAGGTATATATTTTTGTCATCTCGCCTTCTCCCTTAATTCCCTGACGAGGTGTACTTCTGAATACACGAAAGACCTTTGAGTCATTTTTCTTTTTCCTTGTGGATTTGCATCATTCATTCATTTCACGTGTTTAATTGTGAAATTCATCCCATATATATATATATATATATATATATATATATATATATATATATATATATATATGCAAAGAAATCACAAAGCAACACGTGATCTTTTAATAAGCAGAAAACCACAGGAAAAAGGAAAAGGAAACACGAAGTCCGAGCGCTTTCGTGATATATTCACATCTTCAGGGACAAGAAAGAAATATTTTTATTTCTTTCTTGTCCCTGAAGATGTGAATATATCACGAAAGCGCTCGGACTTCGTGTTTCCTTTTCCTTTTCCCTGTGGTTCTTTGTATATATATATATATATATATATATATGGTGATCCAAAAGTATATTAAATATTTTACTATTTTTACGAGATGATATTTCAAGTGAAAACCTCAGATATTAACATTTTCTTATGGATGTATGTGCGTTAACAAGTTTAAATTTAGCAGTTACAAGGTATCTATAGGTTAGAACAAACCTGATCCGATCGTGACATTTGGACCACCCTATTATATTATCCATATTCACTGTACGTTCCAAATACTAGCTTTTAATAAGGAAATCAACCGTTTAATTGCATGTTTACGTAGAAATTTAAGTGCCTTTAATTCTATTGAATTATGCATAGAGGGATTGTCAGTTACTGACTTTGACGTCGTTTAACTCAGTAAGACTAATTCCATCATGGCCACTGCAGGGCACCAATACACAGGTCAATTATGTATGGAATAAATTTATGTTAATGACACATTAAATTCAGAAATACTCACATGAAATTTTTTATTTATTCATTTATTTATTGTTAATTTCCTCCGCAATTTTATGAGCTGGCAAGTGTTAGACATTTTCATGAATGGAAGAGACAGATTGTACATTGCGTAAATAATGCGTATTTTAGCGAAGGTTTGTTAATTGTATATATACCATAGTAATTTCGTAAATAATCTAAGGATTATTAGTCGACTCCAAATTTATATTTAGCCAAATTCTATCCTAAAATATAGAAATTATTTATCCGACTTGGATAATCTGGCTATAGGTCCTAGAAACTTTCGTGTTGTCCAAATATAATGTAATGCAACCTTTCAACCTTTTAACCTTTCAACCTTTCAGGTGTTCCGTGCGATGATTCTTCATTTGACGGAGGTCAAGCTCGTTGCCCTTCCTACTGCATAAAAACTTTTGAAAAATAAATAAACTCGTGACACCATTTCCCAAAATGACTTTGATCAACTCGATCGTAATGCTGCACATCTTGGTCAACATTTCTTTTTTGAAATGTTGTCTTTGGGTACAAGTATTTTCTTCCTTTTATTTTTGAATAATTCCACTCCCAGATTAGATCACTATTCCAACACGTAAAAAAGAAGTATAGAATAAAATATAAATGGTCAAGTGAGGTAATGCTTTTAGACGGGGAGGAACCATCTCAAAATTGCTTTTACAATCACATATAAAAATTGCTTTAACAAGATTTATTTGATTACAATACCGCATTTTACACACACACACACACACACACCACACACACACACACATATATATAAGCAAACAACCACAGGGAAAAGGAAAAAGAAACGAAATCCGAGCGCTTTCGTGATATACTCACTCGGATTTCGTGTTTCTTTTTCCTTTTCCCTGTGGTTGTTTGCTTATTAATAAGATCACGTGTTATTCTGTGATTATACTGCATATATATATATATATATATATATTATATATGTGTGTGTGTGTGTGTGTGTGTGTGACAGTAAATTAAACAAATTTCAAAGATTTTTTTTAGCATTCATGATAGTTCCAGTGTGTTTGTTAAGTAAATACACACACACACTGTTCATGTAAGTAATACAGTGAAATCTCTTACACCGATGAAGGAGACACTGACAAAAGTACATTCGACTTCAAAAAATAACTTAACACTTTTATTTCAGTTGTGAAATAAACGTGTAAGTGTATTTTTGAAGCACACTGTATAATCCCAACTACTTAATGAAAGGAGACCCGCCTTTTGTGTCCATACTCTTAAGAAAATTACATAGTCATCATTCATGGTCATTCCCACGTCTCATCTTATATGTTAGACGATAAGACTCATCCATTTGTTAAAAATAAACTTAGTTAATTAAAATGAATTGCATGCACAAAATCGAATTTCATGAAGTCAACACTCGATCTTATGCGTGTATAGCCATTATTCAAGTTCGTCGCAGGTTCGCACCTTCATGCATTTAACCTTTTTAACGCCGAACATTTTTGTAGGGTTAAGTCTAAATGCGTGTATTTGAAACGGTACGTATTCGACCCAGTCGGCGTTAGAGATAGAGGGTTAAGATGCGAATGAATATGGAAGGTTTGTTTAATATTTCTACGTTAACTGACTAACTTATACGAGTGTGTATATATATATAAGATTTTAAGTGAAAATGACTTACTGTAACCTAACCAGACGCAGCCTAACCTAGTATAACCTACCGGGCATAATCTAACCCAACCCAACTTAATCAAATCGAACCTAACCTAATTTAAACTAACCTAATTGAGTTGCTTTACCTTTTGTAAGTTCAGAAATTTTGCGTTCGACTTTATGTAGATCGACTTTATGCAGATCAACTTTATGCAAATCGACTTTATGCATTTCTAAGTTGTTCCACTACACCAGTTAAAATCAAGTGATAATTACCTCCCATCAAATATTTCATTTGATTTGCTGACCTTATTTGAACGCTGTCTGATTCCAAGATGCTGATAATGCTGATAATGCTGATAATGTTTTGTGGTTGTTCAACCTCTATTTTAACGGCGAAGATCATGTGACGAAGGGGACCTACGGTTTTACGTGGGATCCGAACCACGGATCATCTGGACAAAGAGAATGATCACCCATCCAACTAACCCAGACTTATTGTCGCTTAACTTCGCTGATCTACGGGAAACGGTGTTGTGGCATGACCACAACGAAGTCCCTTCCAAGATTAGAAGAGAGATTAATTTGGAATCTTTTTGGTTTAGAATCTATAAGAAAATTTCAATTGAAGGATATAATACAGTTGTGCGAAAAAGTAAGTGAACCCACCCATTGTAACCGATTTGTATGGCTGTGGCTGGAGAAAGTTTTGTATCTACATATGACAAACTTTTTGCAAATCTGGTAACACTATCCTACTATTCGAAAATAGTTTACGCATGTATAATCGCACACAGAAACCTTTGTGTGGTCAGTTTTGAAAAGGAGGGCGCGCGAAAGTAAGTGAACCATTTATGTATCGTCATAAATTTGTTGAACGAAGGTGTTTTGCTTACATACTTTATTCCTTACAAGGTAGCATTCCTAATTTGAACGTAATGATATTATTTTAATGTGATTGATCACCTTTGTAATTAGTTTCCTTCGTATTCCAGGCATCATTTTGGTGCAGATAACGTATAGAGTATCGGGTTCATGCCTAGATCGAAGGAGCTCTCGAATGACCTACGGATGGCCATTGTCAATGCTCATACATCTTGGGAGTAGTATAAGAATCCATGTGTCAATAGTTCGTCAAATTATTTACAGATGGAAGGGCATAAAGGCGACAACAACCTTGCCCGCCCAGGAGTGGCGAATCACCGGAGATCTCACTCAGAATGATTAGGAGAGTCGTTCGTAAGGTTAACAGTAGGCCAAGAGTGACATCTAAAGACACGTTCATCGTTCCACAATACAAAAAATCATGAACCGATCAGGAATAGATGGGCGGATCGCACGACAAAAGCCACTGTTGTCGAAAAGCCTCAAAGTCGATAGACGAAATTTCGCCCACCTGGACGACACCCTTACCACCTGGGAAAAGGTACTTTGAACGGATGAGACAAAGTCAGAGCTCTTTAGACATAGTGACAAACGTTACGTGTGGCGCAAACTGAATATAGCCTTCGAAGATAAGAACGTAGTGCCTACGGTAAAACACGGTGGAGGAAGCCTTATGGTTTGGGGGTGCTTTGCCGCTTCAGGGACTGGCAGTCTCCCCGTCATCGACGGAAAGATTGATTCGATACAGTATCAGCGGATCTTGGAAGAAAATGTCGCTCCATCCGTTCGTGATCCGCATCTTGGCCGTGGCTGGACACTACAACACGATAATAACCCAAAGCATACAAGTAATTCAACCAAGACCCTCTTAATGAAAAGAAATATAGTGTCCTTAGGTGGCCTAACCACAGTCCTGGCCTCAATATGAAAGAGATGCTTTGGAGAGACCTGAAGCGAGCCGTACATACCCGAAAACCATCAAATATTACGCATTTGAGAGGATTCTACACAGAAGCGTGGTCAAAAGTCAAAAACTTAAAATATCGAGATTCTTCATTTTCAGAACTGCTTCTTGCTTCACGCGAAAAAGTCACTCGACAAAATTAAACATTAATTAATATTTTTAATCTTTAATTTAACATTAACATAAATCAAAATGTGGTTTTATAAATTAATAGAAATGGTAATCGGCTTTGGAATTCTTTCCGATATATAAATCGTTCGTATACTGGACTCACAGTTATTAAAATAAGTTTTAATAATTTTAATTAAAAAAATGGGTATACATAAGTTAATGGCGTAGCACAAAGTGGCATGCTGTCCTTCTCTGTTTATCTATTTATCATTTATTTATCTATCTCTCTCTCTCTCTTCTCTCTCTATCTTTATATATTATATATATATATATATATATATACACAAACTCAGAATGGTTCCCTGCACAGTCTGTGTTTAACATATATATATATATATATATATATATATATATATATATATATATATATATATATATATATATATATATATACAGTTTATATATGATGCACACACACACACACACACACACACACACACAATTTATTTAACGTGTTTAAATGTGAAATTCATCATATATATAATAGTGATGGGACGATACCAAAGTTTTTAACGATTCCGATTCCGATTCCGATACCACTAAAAAGTCTCGATTCCGATACGATTCTCGATTCCGATTCCGATTAATCGTCCCATCACTAATATGTAACCTCTGGTTTGCTTCCGCCCGAATTGTTCATTCTGACGAAGGTCAAGCTTTTCACTCCACCTTAGACCTACAGTTTAACGTGGAATCCGAACCCCGCTCCACCAGCAGCCCAACGTCTTAACCACTAGGC
This sequence comes from Bathynomus jamesi, assembly GCA_023014485.1. NCBI lineage: Eukaryota > Metazoa > Arthropoda > Malacostraca > Isopoda > Cirolanidae > Bathynomus > Bathynomus jamesi. Next base: position 101,731 of record JAJOZX010011511.1, read on the forward strand.
CAACCACGGTACTCATTTATCTACCAACCACTTTATTTTATTGTGTGGAAGGATGAACAGCTGGGTTTTGCTGCGCGCTGGCTGCCGTCACCTGGTCTCGAACCCGGGACCGATGGATTCGTAGTCAGCGACGCTAACCACTACACCACCAAGGCGCATATATATATATATATATATATATACATTATAACTGCAAACACGCAGTATAATTAACGTAAAGAACGACGCTTTGTATAGGAGAATTAGCCGCGCAAGATGAGAGCGAAAGAACGAAAAAATGAAAAAATGAGGTACCCACCCGGGAATCGAACCCGGGATCTTCCGATTGTCGGTCAGATATGATAACCACTAAACCACAGGCCTCACCCAAACAAATGTCGTAATTCCTCTACATACGCGCAGAAACCAATGCCCCAAAGGGGCACCTCCCGCATGCCGTAACATTATATACATTATAACTGCAAACACGCAGTATAATTTGTTTCGTTCTTTCGCTCTCATCTTGCGGATAATTCTCCTATACAAAGCGTCGTTCTTTACGTTAATTATACTGCGTGTTTGCAGTTATAATGTATATAATGTTACGGCATGCGGGAGGTGCCCCTTTGGGGCATTGGTTTCTGCGCGTATGTAGAGGAATTACGACATTTGTTTGGGTGAGGCCTGTGGTGTAGTGGTTATCATATCTGACCGGCAATCGGAAGATCCCGGGTTCGATTCCCGGGTGGGTACCTCATTTTTTTCATTTGTTTCGTTCTTTCGCTCTCATCTTGCGCGGATAATTCTCCTATACAAAGCGTCGTTCTTTACGTTATATATATATATATATATATATATATATATATATATATATATAATATATATATATATTAGGGTGCTTTGACCTTATAGAGTGAAATTTTCAAAACTGTAATTGTTTAGTTTCAACCCTCTCAATCTATGCACTTGACCGAGACACGGTATGCAAATCTTTTTTTTTTTAATCGATGAAGGTTTAGGAGTTGCGCAGAGCAAATGTTTATTTCTATAGCCCATACTGTCTAAATAATGATTAGTATCCCTATCGTGGTTAATGATTGGTGTAAAGGCGTTGCTACCCAGGTCCCCTCACCTGTTGTGTCAGCATTGAGTACTAGCCCCTCAAGGGGGTGATGTCTCAGGCCTTGCAAACACTCATTGTCGCCTGGTTCGTGCCACCAGGTCCCTCTTATTAATCAGGATTGGCTAAAACCCAGCAAAAACGCCAAAACCCAGCAAAAACCCAACTAGGTTTTTGCTGGGTAGTTGGGTTTCTGCTGGTTTTTTTGGTTTTGCCAACCCTGCTCTTAATGGCCTTGGTGAAAGCGTGACGATGATCTTCAACAGCCTGCCGGAGATACTATTTTTGCTCCTCATTCCTGGTAAGTGAAGAGTTCAATTCTTGAATAAAGGCACCTCCTTTCTCTGCCAGGTCATTCACAGGTCTAATATTGAAAACCTGAAAGTCGTTGTCGTTTGTCCAGCTGGTAGGATCCTTCTGGAGGAAAGAGGAAGGCACACCGAGAACGTCGAACAGGTCCTTTGTCTTTGACGTAACAAAGTCTTCTACTTTCTTCCCCGTAGCATCTGGCACCAGCACTCGGCAGGGTAGATCCTCCGAGCCTTCTTTAGTGTTCATTGCTTCTACCATTTTTCTCTTGGTGTTCAGCGACAGGCGAGAATCAAAGAAAGCCATTCCAACCAAAGGTTCACTTAGGTACCAGAGATGCTTGTCGAACGAAGACACTGGGGCTACTTCGATTGTTGGATCTGTGTACTGCTGAAAGCCTTGTAGGAAACGTAGGTCATTCACCGCAGCTAATGCAGGGAGCGGGCACTGAATCCGTACTTTAACGTACAGCTTGCATATGAACACGTTTACGTCACGTAGGTGTCCCCACATTGTGTCCGGAAAGGAAGGCGCGCGAGACATCGATGTGGAAGATCTGTGGGACTGATGAAATTGCTCTCGAAATATCCACATTTTTAGCGAGTACAAAGCCCTTACCATCCAGCGTGCGCGATGAACTGCTCCTGGCGTCCGAAACCGCTGACCGTGAGGAAGTACACCACCAAGAAAGATGATGCCTAGTTCCAGGAACTCCTTATAGTCATCCTTTGACAACTGCTCCCGAAGGGCACTCTTTACGAACTGTATGATCTCTTCTTTCCAGTCCATGATCATATTCGCGGTGACATCGTCCGCTCCAGTCTTAAAGTCATCTTAACAAATATTTGACCAGTAGTTTCGGAAGCTGTCGGAGATCGCGATGTTTGGGGCTTCTGGACACATCTTGTAAAACCATAATAAAGACTTTCTGGAAGATTAACTCATTAATATGGTAGCGACAGGCGATGTGAAGCACGTCCTCGTTCAACGTTTGTTCCACCAGAGTACATACACTACTGCGCAGGACTGTATTTGAAGCAGTGGTACTGAAACAAAGCCCCTTCACTCGTTCACGAAGATTCCATTCGTCAACTGTTTCCAGGAGCTTGTGTGCCGTTCCTTCTGCCTTGGAGTTCGGTAGCTTGGGGAAGGCAAGCAGCTTTTGGATGTTTTCTCCGGACACCAGAATAGGGAGACGATCTACCTGCTTGCGGCCAGTGAGGTCTGATATCATTTTCTCGTCCCAGTGCAAAAGAAGGGGAACGTCAAGGAAGAAAGAACGCTGGATTTCCTCCGCAAGAGCTCGTTGGTGTCTGATCCTCTGAGCCTTTATGGCGCTTGGACTCAGAGAGTTAACTCCCACCTGTTGACCGAAGGACACCAGGATATGTGCTGCCTTTGTGTCGTTAGTCCGGGTCCGGTCTAGGGTAGATGCCACCCCAAGAGAAATAGCAACTTTGTCTTTCCTTCGTTTGGGAGATGGAGGCGAGATTTCCTCGCTTTCAGCTCGGGCCGCTTGCCGTTCCTCCCTCCTTGGCAGTTGTTTGTCCACTCCCACCATCCGTCCTTGGCGTCCCGCCTCCCGTTGCGCTAGCAGGAAGTCTGTGTCCTCTTGAATCTTTATTAGATTCAGAACTTGTTGATGAGCGACGTTGAAGAGGTTGGAGAGCTCCGCTTGGAACTCCTCTCGTCGTTTGATGGCCGACGCTGATTTCCGGCTGATACTTTTCTTAAGTCCTTGCCACTCAGAGTAGAGTTTCCCAAGCTTGTTGATGATGTCTCGCTTGTAAGATGTGGGAATCTGCGCTTTTTCACGAACGTTCAAGATCTCGCGTGTCGTTATAGTAATGCGTGTCTTTACAGCAATTTCTTTTCCTCACTGTGGTGATGAAACAAAAGGAAAAGGCTTTCGTCTTTTGAGAAAAGCTTGTCTCTTGAGAGTTCCGAGCTGGCTGTCCCACAAGTCACAATTTAGTTTTTGATTGCGTAATTAATGCTTTCGCCATTATTTATAACCTGAAAAGTGGAAAGTAAAGAACGTCACGTCACGAAACACGAGAAAATCAAAATACATTCTTCATTACCAAAATGGCGCCGCTTAACTGTAAGCAAAGCTCTCTCTGCTGATCGCTACTGCCATCTGGTGGCTGAAACGTGTATTAACGTACTTCCGTTAGTTCATCCTGATATTCCTCAATAGACCTAATAAGTTGTAAATGGTGAATGTTTAGTGCGCGAAATGGAGAAAAATGGCAGGGTCAGCGATTTAAATTTCAAAAGTTCCCTTTTTCGAAGCACCTATATATATATATATATATATATATATATATATACAGGCCCTCTCAGAGGTCCAGAGAGGCCCAGGCCACTTCCAGCTTTTGAGGCCCATAGCTAATCCCAATTATTACTTTCACTGCAAAACATTATATTCAAACCTGAAAGTTTCTAAATTTGAGGCTCCCCTTAAGCTTGAGGACCAGGCCAAATGGCCCTCCTAGCCCCCATCTGATAGGCCCTGTGTGTATATATATATATATATATATATATATATATATACACACACACACACCACACACACACAGGGGTTGATACATATATATAAACACCTATAACGCACTCGACGCTGACATGACGATCAAGGCATCCGACGACTGTAATAACAGGGTCAGCCGCCAGATATGAACTCCATTGAACATGTGTGAACTCCCTTAGGTCGGGCAGTGAGGAAAACGTTCAATAAACTCGCTTCCAAACAAGATTTGATTGACATTTTAAAGTCGAAGTGGGACAAAATTCCGCAAGAGAAAATTTCAAATCTCATTAAATTTATGTTTGTCTGCATTTCTGCGTTAAAAGAATCCCAAAGAAAATCAACCAAGTACCGAGTCATGTTTTTATTATTAAATAATAAACTGTTGTGAACAAATGTGTCTTTATATATGTATGAACCCTTTAAATATATATATATAAAGACGTTTTTATAAGTAAAAGGTCGTTTGAAGTCTGCGAGTTCTTTTCAGACTATCAGAAGCATCAACATGGAAATTTTAGCACCAATAATTTTCCTCTTGTTACACTATCGGAGCTACTAAATTTATCCGAAATACATAGACGGTACATGTATTTTAATTTTTAGTGAAACTGCGTGTTTCATTATTACGTCGACTGCAAGCAATATTTAAAATTTTTATCTTACTTTTTGAAGGTCTCGCTCTCAAAAAGAATTTTCTATATACGGTATAATATCCTCTTTTGTGTATTCACACACTAACTTCTGTTATGCAGAAAGATAGCTTTTTATCGCCAGTTTCAACAATGGCGTTCCTTATCGTCTTTAACAATTCTATCCTCTTGATTTTTAGTACTATTATTATTTAAGTAATAATTTTGGGTCCTCATTCGAAGACCTTCAATCGCAAATTGCGGTTCAGTCGAATTTAAAATTTTCCATCAAGTCGAAATGGCGGCGAGGTGGCCGAGCTTACATTTCAACGTCTATTTATCGACAACGTTTTTGGGTATTAAATTAAGTCAGGTTAGATTATACATAGATTAAGGTTATAGATTAAGTTAGTTTATTAGAATGTTGGTGAAATTCGACGAAGTATTTATAGGTCCGAGGTGGGTAAAAATTATAAGTTTATTTACGTTCTTTGGCCCGCAATATTCGTTATTCTAACGCGCTATACACCACTCATATATGTTTATTTAACATTCATTATTTACCTGAATCGTTTCACACTCATGAGTTCGTTGCAACAGTTGTTTACATTAACAACTTTTACAAGAGGGAGAAACATGACTTTGTTAAACTGTTCTGTTTGTATGCATAAGGGCTTGTTTCCTTGGTTTCTTCAGCCATTTCATTCTTTATCTGTTTATTCTAATAACAAACATTTAAAATAATTCCACGCTATTATTATTATTATTATTATTACTATTATTATTATTATTATAGTAGTAGTAGTAGTAGTAGTAACTAGAGTTATTTTGACCATGCAGTTTTAAAATTAAAAAATAGCGTTTTGTACATACAGGGGTTGCCGCGAATTTTGAAACCAATGCACTGGCTCCAGAGTTCGCTCCCCATTGCAATGTGAACATTTCGAACAGTTGTAAATTATATTTTTCCATCGATATATATATATATATATATATATATTAATATATATATATATATATGGAATGACCGTGCGTTGTTTTTGTATGAACCGACGTGATGTTAATGCTTGCGACTCCTACTCGGGAAGTTTTGGCTTCGAATCCTGAGGGAGCCATTTTTATTATATACTCGTATATATATATGTGTGTGTGTGTGTGTGTGTGTGTGTGTGTGTGTAGAGAGAGAGAGAGAGAGAGAGAGAGAGAGAGAGAGAGAGGGATGTTGCCTGTAGGCCTTCTATTGGATGCAATTAGATTAATTAATGTAATTTGCTTTGCTTAAGGGATCACTATTTGAATGTCATTAACAAAGGAGATTAATAAACTTCGTTGTTTTAATTTAATTAACAAAACAAAGAATGATAAATGAATAACGTTATAAAGCTTGAATTGAAATAGGCAATTACATATGCTGGTTGAATTATTATCGAGATTAAATACTAATTACATATATTGAAGGACAAATGTTCAGTAACTTATTAAATGAATTACAGGAAGGCGCGCGAAATGAATTTGAATATTTACGGTTATAAAGGGAATACAACTATGCCCAAACGAAGGCCTGTTACAATAGTTGTTACATGGCAGAAGTCCCGCGTGTTACTAAGAGGGTTGGAAAGAATCTTGACTTGGAGTTCCTCAATTCGGGGTGTCATGTGTGGTTCCAATGCGCTGTCTCTGATTGAGGACAATGAATGCCTTATTTGAGGCAGGAGAAAACGGCTTCGATGTGACAATGAATTTGTGAAGGCATGCAAATGAATGAATGCCTGTAGATGTCGCTGAGGAAGCGCCTGAAGTAGTGTTACTATATAAGGTCTTTTCCCAATGACCGCGAGGGAACGATGCAAAGAAACCAAGAGCTGAAAGTAGGTGGGGAGACAAGTGGTCCTGTTGTCTGTAGGGCCATTACTGTAGGGAAATGGAGAGCCAAATTACAAGTGCGCCTCGGCATGGGAAAAGAGGGAAACCGTACAAGTGGAGAAGTGGGGGATCCTCAGGATGGGGAGAGGGGAAGCAGCTGGGAGATCCTTAGGAGTAGAAGAAACTTGCTGAGTTGAGACGCAGAGGAATGGGGTTAGAGTAGGAACCAGAGCGGATGAGGGAGAAGGACGATGTTTATTTGGAGGGCTAGGGGAACTGGACGAAGTTCACGTCCGGTGGTCGCAAATCGTCGTGATGCTGCCGCCGATAAATGAACTCCGCTCATGACGAAGGGGAAACAAGGGCGTCGTTCTAGTTGCAAGCAGAATGTAGCAGTTGGCGGGCGTTGCACCAGGGTGTTGCAAGCAGAGGGCGTCGCATGTGGCGGTCGTTCCACCAAGTTGATGCAAGCAAAAAGTGAAGATGGTGGGGGGTGCGTTCCAACGAGCCATGGGTGATGCTCTGCATGATAATTGGTTGTTGAGGTGCTTGCTGGTTGCAGTGTGCTTGCTTGATTGCCTGCCTGCTGAGAACGCTTTTGAAGACCCCTTGTAGGGGTTGGAGGAGGAAAAAGACTGTGTGGCTCAGGTTGGGTGCCTTTTGAGTACATGGACGCGTCGCGTGCGAAATGAATTTGAATGTTTAAGTTGAAAATGGAATGACAATTACGTCCAAGCGAAGGACCTGTAACAATGGTTGTACACATGGTGGAAGGTTCGCGTGTGACTGAAGAGGATTGGAAAGAACCTTGACTTGGAATTCGTCGATTCAAGGTGCCATGTGTGGCTCCAATGTGTTATCTATGGTTGAGAATAATGAAGGCCTTATAAGTGAGTGAAGTTATATGAGGTAGGAATAAAACGGCTTCGATGAGACAAAGAATTTGTGAAGGCATGCGAATATATGTAACTGAATGTATATTGTAGATGTCGTTAACGAAGTGCCTGAAAAAAAAAAAAAAAAAAATATATATATATATATACACACACACACAGTAAGTCCTTACTTGTAAGTCTTTACAGTAAGTCCTTATTTGTTGTTACACAAATCGTGAAAACCATCGTTTATATCGAAATCGTGTAAATCAAATCCCATTTTCCCATAGAGCTAATGTATTATAGGGCAGCGATTCTCAACAGGGTGTCCGTAAGTTGACTAGATTATATTCAGTAAAACAATTTTTTTTTCCCTTTTTTTGTGGTGGCTAATTTTAACCTCTAACCGATAACATTTTCGGTTACTTGAAACTTTAAAAATAAACATTTTGAAACGATTTATTTCGTGTTTTCGTGAGTCTTTTATCGTCTTTTCCACGCGTTTCTCGATCGTTCGATTGAAATATTAGAATTTGGGTTGCTTAATGGTTTTGTTTATTTTGTTAGAATAATATTATAATTTTATTGCTCATGAAAACATCATTGCAAAAACCTTACAATAGATTGTTAATTAAAATTACAGGTACCTAACTTCTATCTGTCTGCTTAAATTGTTTGGATCACCTGAAGATCAGGGACCCCAGCCTTTGTTAGTTAGCTTTATAAGGCTAACTAACGAAAATATCACGACTTACCTAACCAATCGTCAAGGGCGTACAGTTGACCTAACGATTGGTTAGGTTAAGTCGTGATATTTTCGTTAGTTAGCCTTATAAGGCTAACTAAAGAAGGCTATGGGCCCTGATCTTCAGGTGATCCAATTGTTTTTATTTATTTAAATATAATATTTTCATTGTTCATTTCTATTTTCTTATATATTAATAATGGAAAATGAAGCACTGACTTGTAACTTAATACTATTTCATTGTTATTTGTTTTTTTTTTATGTAAACAGAACAGTGGTAAGTTTCACGAATTTTTATTACATTTTTTCTCCGACTTTGAAGTATAAATCAAGACTAAAAAACTATACTAATCTGGATACCTCAATTTGTCTATATGCTACTTAATCATAATGCAAAAGATAATTTTTGGGGAGGGGGGGGGGCACAAAAATATCAAGATTTTGATAAGGGGTCCGCAGTACAAAAAAGGTTGAGGAACGCTGTTATAAGGGATAAGCGTGTTCTGCTCAAGAATTTTTGACAAGAAAAATTAAAATAGATGGCTATATACAAGAATTATATAGAACGTAATACTTATTATGCACGTACATTAATAATACAGGGTGTCCCATAAGTCTGGAAACATAGGGTAAAATAAGTAATTCATGTTTTTCCGTTTATGCAAGTGCCCATGATGTCTTTGAGTAAGGAAGAACGCATCCAGGTAATTCTGCTCGTAGGAAATCGGAGTCAGAGGGAGGTCGCTGAGGAATTTAACAGATTGCATCCGGACCGCGCGCGGATAACACACAGCTGTGTCGGCAAACTTGTAGCAAAGTTCAGGGAAACGGGATCCATAGGAGATAAACCACGCAGGGGACCTCCGAGGACATCCACCGACGATGATACAGCCCCTACCATCCTCGCTCATTTCACAAACCGTCCCCAAAAGTCTCTTCGGCAGTTGTCCGCTGAGACAGGAGTGTCGAAAAGCAGCATCCACCGCATTCTTCAAGCACTCAAATGGCATCCTTACAAACTTCAAATCCTGCAGAAATTAAGCGAAGATGATCCAGACCGACGGATGGAATTTTGTGAATGGGCTACGGAACAATGTGCTCAAAATGCCAATTTCCCGTCCACCATTCTGTTCAGTGATGAGGCTGTTTTTTACGCAAATGGTGAGGTGAACCGACAGAACACCCGCTACTGGTCGCAAGACAACCCTCACTGGTTACTGCTTCAAAGGAACAAGGTGTCGCTCGTGTGATGGTACGGTGTGGCATTTGGAAAGCCCGTATCATAGGCCCCTTCTTTTTTGATGAAACTGTCACAGGAAACGGCTACTTGCGTATGCTCAACGAGGAAGCATTCCCCAGTGTCTTGAACACAGATAGGGATTTCCCAACATGGTTCCAGCAGGATGGTGCTCCTGCCCATTACAGCATCCGGGTAAGAGAGTGGCTGCACCGACAATTCCCTGGTCATTGGATAGGACGTCGAGGGCCTGTGGAGTGGCCGGCGAGGAGCCCCGATCTCACCCCGTTGGATTTTTATCTCTGGGGTCACTTGAAGCGTTGATCTACGCGGAGAAAATTCAGAGTGTTGCACATTTGCGGGAACGCATCATCGACGCATGTAACATCATCACTCCTGATACCATTCGCCGTGTGTTTGCTGACTGGATATCTCGTCTGCATTCGTGTATCAATAATAATGGTGGTCACATTGAACACGTTCTGTGAATAAAAGCCGTTTTTATTGCCGTTTTTATCATTTTGCCCTATGGTTCCAGACTTATGGGACACCCTGTAGAATATAAAATACATTATGTAATTAATTCTGTACATACTGTACTTACCAGAGATGGCTCCAAAGACTGCTTAAAGTGGAACTTCATCCTTCTTGGCAGAGCTGGGCACTTGCGGTTTTTTTTGCGGTACTGCGGTACTGCGGTACTACCGTGTTGGTCGGTACCGCGGAAAGTACCGCGGGAAATTTGAATGCGGTAGCGGTACTGCTGTACTTTCAGCGATCCTTTGCGGTACTGCGTTATGCGGTACCGGTTTGGTAGTGCGGTAGTAGTACCGCAGTACCGCAGTACCGCAAAAAAACGGGCAAAAAAACGCAAGTGCCCAGCTCTGCAGTTCTTGGGGCTCCTCCTGGGTGAAGCTGAGGTTGATGGTGAGGTTGAAGGTGGGTTCTGGGGTGTTGCGGGAGTTCTTTCAACCTTCTTAAAGTAGGTAAGCAGTGATGTCTGCATACCCCTTTTTTTTATTCTTGGTACACCTCCCTGTAGCGGTGACAGATTTTCCGAACCCCCGCTCCATGTTGGGGTCATTCTCCATTGCAATTTCCTTTGCCGCATTGAGGTGTGAGAATAAATCTGACACTTGTTTCGTGGATAGCTGCTTACAGGGTGGCGATGTTACTTTTTCATCTTCCTTCCCCTCTGCTCGTTCTTACTGCAGCTGTACCACTTGCTGCGCCGAAGAACGCCTCTACATATTTACATATAAGTGAGCGCAAATAGTTCAGCCAGCCGATTGGTCGTTTTTTAAATCGCGTAAACGCGGATCACGGTCACGTATACCGAATAACGTTTCCTATTTTATAGGTCGTGTATAAGCGAATCCGCGTAAATCGAGTTCATGTATAAAGAGGACTTACGCATATTATGAACGTAAAATTCGCTTTTATTTATATTTAAACTTCCTTTGTTATTAAATTAAAAAGACTCATAAATTATATCAATTGTAAACAAAATTTATTCATTTTTCTAAAATATTACAAACCAAATAATAATAATAATAATAATAATAATAAATAAATAAATAAATTGTTTTGTAAAACTTAAACAAAACATTTTGTATAAGCAATTTTTTTGAATTATTATTATTATTGTTATTATTATTATATTATTATTATTATTATTAAAATGTATATGCTCAAAAAATATTTTAATGTGTTGTAGCAAAATAAAGAATTTATCGCGCATGTAAACAAACATATAAAAAAAAGTCATTCATTTAAAGAGAAATTGACAGATGGCATAATTATGCCAAATATGCCAAACTTTGGCTTACAGTTTTTTTTTATATTACGTCTCTATAAATGTGTTTACTTCGACTGTTCATCTTCGTCCTAGAAATGATTAAGAACTCATGCGAGTACTCCCTAAAAAAAAATTGGAAACGTAGAAAATGGAAGAGACGTCGTGGGAGTATAGGATGTATGATCGATATGATAATTAAAACCCACTCTAATAGACAGAGTTTATTTCCACAACAGTTTCGATGCCCACTGGCATCCTCTTTGAGTGGATACAGAAAAACGAATGAACCAAAAACAAGAGGGAAAACTGTCCAAGGACCATTAAGAAATTCGTACCTAGGTTAGATCCCGTTCTCCGACACTGGAAGGACATTTTTATTAAAGGGACACGCTTATAAGTACATTCGCACAAATTTAAAACTATATTCTTGTTCTATACATACAGATTCTATTATTTTTTACATAATTATTACTTTTATTATTAAATTTATTACATTTAATATTGCATTATTATTTATTACAGAAATTATAAATTTATTATTACATTGATTATTACACTGTTGTTTTTATGCCCCTCGGGAACCTTCAGTTAACCAAAAACAATATGTGAGTTTGCCTTACATTGCCGGCTTAGAAAGAGTAAAACTGTTGACGAACGATTTTAAGTTTGCTTTGGCGTTCAAATATTCGTCTACCATGAAAAGTAAATTGGTTAGGAATAACGTTGCAAAATAGGAACAAGCCTGTGTCTACAGCATTCCCTGTAAAAGTTGTGATTTAGTATGCGTAGGAGAAACTGGAAGAAATATTGAAACCCGTATTAAAGAACACAAATATGCCTTCAGAAGTTGTAATACTAATAATGCCATTTTTTTTATCACGCCAACCAAAATAATCGTGCTATAGATTGGGAATCAAGTAAGGTACTTTATAAATGTAATAATTATGTCAAAAGAAAAATAATAGAATCTGTATGTAGAGAACAAGAAGATAATTTTAATTTGTGCGAAGGTACTTATAAGTTTGACCCTTTAATGAGATTCTTGGTCAAAAAATCCCTTACGGCGTCCCTTACCTAAGTGTGAATTTCTTAAAGGTCTCTGGATTGTTTCCTTACTCGCTTTTGGTTCATTCGTTTTTTTTTTTTTTTTCGGTAAAATGTAAATGGAATAATAAACGTAAATGTAAATGTAATAATAGAAGTAATAAATGTGGAAATAAATATAAATGCAATAAATGTAATAATAAAGGTAATAAAATAAATGTAATAATTAGTGTAAAGGTAAGAATAAATGTTAAAAAACGTAAATGCAGTAATTGTCAAAATAATAGAATCTGTATGTATAGAACAAGAAGATAGTTTTAATTTGTGCGAATGTACTTATAAGCGGGACCCTTTAATAAAAAAAAAATGCCCTTCTGGGGTCGTGGGAACGGGATCTAGCCTAGGTGCGAATTCCCTAATGGTCTCTGGATTGTTTCCTTCTCGCCTTTTTCATTCGTTTTTCGGTTTACAATTTCTGTATAATAAACAACAGTGTAATAATCAATGTAATAATAAATTTATAATTTCTGTAATAAATAATAATGCAATATTAAATGTAATAAATTTAATAAATGTAATAATTATGTAAAAAAATAATAGAATCTGTATGTATAGAACGAGAGGATAGTTTTAAATTTGTGCGAATGTACTTATAAGCGGGTCCTTTTAATAAAAATGCCCTTCCAGTGTCGGGAGAACGGGATCTAACCTAGGTACGAATTTCTTAATGGTCCCTGGACTGTTTTCTCTCTTGTTTTTGGTTCATTCGTTTTTCTGTATCCACCCGAAGAGGATGCCAGTGGGCATCGAAACTGTTGTGAAAATAAACTCTGTCTATTAGAGTGGGTTTTAATTATCATATTTTGACCTTCACATAGAAAAAAAGTGAAATTTTTGCATTTATGGATGAGCGAGTCAACCTTTACATATTTTAGGAGTTGGTTTAGCTTATATTAGGAACAGGCGATTATTTTTATGTTGAAATAAAATAAAATAAAAAGTTTGTATATGACGTAACCAGATTTTACTGTGCCTCTCTCTCTCTCTCTGCTCCCCACGATGGTTTGGTACCCAAGTTAGCTGATAAACGCATGTTGTATGCATCATTATAGGCGCTCCAATCACAATCGAGGATCTATTAACGCTTAGCCTAATGTACAGTTGTCACACAAGCTAACTACTAATTTTCTAGAAAACAGAAGTTAGTTATTGGTTTTGTTTAACCTCCTTCGCAACATCTAAGGTCATAGGAGGGGACCTACAGCTTTACGTGGGATCCGAACCACGCGTCGCTGCATAGTCTGGACGCAGTGGACGGTCTCCCATCCAACTACTATCCGACCCAATGTCGCTTAACTTCGTTGATCAACGGGAAGCAGTGTTACGACATTGGCTACGAGACGTAGCCCAAGAAAACGGATATTATGTATAATTTTGCATTACCCATACCATTATATTAACACCAGAAAAATAATAGGAACAGTAGCTTTTACATGTGAAGCCTGAGCTTAGGTTGTAAAAATAGCCCTTGCGTAATGTAAACACAGGTTGCTAAGGGTACCTCGTGCAGTTGTGCTCGTAACATAGCAGCATTTACCCGTGATTGGGCAACCAAACTGTTGTCTGAGTGAAAGGCAGGTAGCTCGAAATCCTGGGCTTGCAAACAGACCTTTCATAATGTCATCGTACAATTCCATCTGACAAATAGACAAGAATCTAACCATCGACCATGCAGGAAAGCCGTCATTGGTCACAGAACGATTGGTCACCATCATTGGTCACAAAAGTCCTTTGCTCGCCAGGTGAGACTCAATCTACGTACAAATATTAATTTGTCACAACGAACAACTCGACATTATCCGCAAATATTGAGTCACAGTGGACATGTAGCCTAGTGAAAGCCCCTGCTTACAGCTGCTAATTTAAACCGAAGACATAGGTCAAGATAATGATACGCAAGTCTATGGCATTTTACGGTTACGAGTTACGGATTGAGCAGTTTTACGGGTTCTTTTGTTTTCGAATCTATCTCATTTTAGTCGATTTTAGAATAATGGTTGTGGGCAGTGATGTGAAATACAAAAAATTAACTGATATTATTCACCGAAGAACCTTCTCGTACTCCAAGATACATATTCATTTTAAACCATCTCTTCCCACTGAAATAGTTGTGGGGATCCCTTCGCTGGCACGGGGCCCAAAACTTCCCGAGATAGCTTTTTAAATTGCCCGCCCGACAATCAAAACTCAATTTAATAACTAAATTACTAAAGTAAACGAAAAAATATTATAGTAAACAGCTTGTTCAACATGTCGATTTGGTAGTACTTATATTTGTGAACAAATCTTCTCAGCGGTGAAACTCATAAAACATCAGCACCGATCACGACTGAATGAATACAACTTGTCCTACGTTATGCGGTTAACAATAACTAGTTTGACGCCAGATATAGATAAACTGGTAGAGTGAAAACAGCCACAAGCAGCGTATTAAATTAGGTTGGATTTTAGCAGTCTAGATTCTACATACAAATAAATGGATCTTTTTGGTTTTACGGCCGGCATTAAAATCAAATAAAATCTACATTATTCTACTTCTTTTGACCTTTTTATTACTATTCAGTACATTTTAACTTGGGGAAAAACTAACCTAACCTAACGAACCTAAATTTAGTTAGTTTTATTTTTTAGGTTTTGGGGGGAAATTGGAAATGTTATGTAAAATTCCATTGAATAAGTCTTTCACTGTCTTTTTGCCTTCTCATTGGTTAAGGTTAAGTTAGGGTTAAGTTAGGTTAGGTTGGTTAGGTTAGGTTAGGTTAGTTTCTCCAAGTTAAAATGTACTGAATAGTAATATTGTACAGCACCCTACTCATATCCCCGATCGCCTTGGAGATGCGCCCAACATTCTGGATTTATTTCTTACCTCTCATCCTCCGCCTTACTCTGTGAAACTTTTCTCTCCATTGGGCAAATCCGACCACAATCTTATATCTGTTTCCTGTCCTATCGCTCCAATTCGGCCTTTGGATCCTCCCAAGAGGAGGCGCCTTTGGCACTTCGGCGCCGCTGATTGGGAGGCCCTTAGGCAGTACTTCTCTGATTTTTCATGGAATGATTACTGCTTCCGTGGCCGTGGCTCTTCTGGGTGTGCTGAGAGCATCACAGAGGTGATTCTCTCGGGCATGGAGGCGTACACTCCATATTCTATTCCTACTACTACTGCAAAAAAACCTTGGTTTAACTTTACTTGTTCTAATGCTATCCGCAACAGAGAGGAGGCTTTCAGAAGGTACCGTCGCCATCCAACTCTTGACTCTCACTCAGCTTATATTTCTGCCAGGTATCGTGCAAAATCTGTTCTTCGACTCGCCAAAAATTCCTTCATCTGACAAAAGTATGAAAATCTATCCAATTCTAATTCTTCTCGCTCTTTCTAGCATCTTGCTAAAATCTCTTCAACAACTTTACTTCCTCTTCTTTCCCTCCTCTTTGCCATTCCGACGGTACAGTTGCCGTCTCTTCTCCTGACAAAGCTGAACTCTTCGTTCAAACTTTCGCTTACAATTCAACCCTGGACGATTCCGGTGTTGTTCCTCCATCTTCTCTCCCCTCTGACTTTATTATGTCTGAAATTAGAATCTCTTATAAAGATGTTTTTTCTACCCTATCTGGGCTCAACTCTACGAAGGCGTATGGTCCTGATGGGGTTCCTCCTGTTGTTCTTAAGAATTGTGCTTCTGTGCTGACACCCTGCCTAGGCAAACTCTTTCATCTTTGTCTCTCCTCTGGTACTTTTCCTTCTTGCTGGAAGTTCGCTTTCATTCAGCCTGTCCCAAAGAAGGGTGGCCGTTCTCAACCCTCCAACTATCCTCCAATTGCTTTGATTTCTCGCCTTTCCAAAGTTTTTGAAGCTATCCTTAATAGGAAGATTCTTAAACACCTTTCTTCTCACAATCTTCTTTCAGATCGTCAGTATGGATTCCGCAAGGGACGCTCTACTTGCGAACTTCTTGCATATCTCTCTGACTGTTGGTCACCCTCCTTTCAGGATTTCGGTGAAACTCTTGCTATTGCGCTAGACAATTCAAAAGCTTCCGATAGAGTTGGGCACAAATCTTTAATTTCGAAACTGCCCCCCTTCGGTTTCTATCCTTCTATCTGTGCCTTCATCTCTAATTTCTTTTCTGGCCGATCTATAGCTACAGTTGTAGATGGCCATTGTTCTTCTCCTAAAGCTATTAACAGTGGTGTTCCTCAGGGTTCTGTCCTGTCACCCACTCTTTTCCTTTTATTTATTAATAATCTTTAATTCGCACTTCCTGTCCTATTCACTCCTATGCCGATGATTTCATTCTTCACTTCTCCACTCGCTTCCCAAAGGGTCCCTCACAGCAGTCGCTTCATGATTCGCGTGGGCTATGGTACACCTGACTTCTGATCTTTCTGCATATCTGATTGGGGCAGAGAAAACCTTGGGGCTTTCAATGCCTCAAAAACTCAGTTCTTTCATCTGTCTACTCGTCACAATCTTCCACACGACTATCTCCTTACCTTCAACAACACTCAACTCAATCCTTCCTCTTCTCTTAACATTGTTGGCGTTTCCTTTTCTCGTGATCTTTCCTTGAAAGATCACATATACTCTCCTTCTAAAACAGCTTCTAAGAGGTTAGGTGTGCTGTACCGCCGTTTCTTCACCCCCCACTCAGTTGCTGTCTCTGTAGAGGGGTCTTGTTCGCCCCTGTATAGAGTATGCTTCTCATGTGTGGGGTGGTTCAACCCACACAGCCGTGCTTGACCGGGTGGAATCAAAGGCTTTTCGTCTCATCAATTTCCCGCCTCTGACTGACTGTCTTCAATCTCTCTCTCTCTTCGCCGCAATGTTTTCTCACTCTCTCTTTACTATCGCTATTCTAACGGACATTGCTCTTCTGAACTCTCTAACTGCATGCCTCCTCCTTTAAGGAGAGCACGCAGTACCAGACTTTCTACACTTTCTCATTCTTTTTCTGTCCAACTCTCTAGCGCAATGGTTAATCGGTATTTTCAGTCTTTCATCTACTCAACCGGTCAACTCTGGAACAATCTTCCTCAATCCATCTTTCCTCCTGTCTATGACTTCCCATCTTTCAAACACAGAGTTGGCTCGCTTCTTCTTCTATGGGAGTGGCGCTTTTGCGGACATTTACCCTTGGCCCCTCCTACCTGCATAAAAAAATAAAAAATAAAAACGTCAAAAGAAGTAGAATAATGTAGATTTTACTTGATTTTAGTGCCGGCTGTCAAACCGAAAAGATCCAAATAAATATATGTTCCCTTTTATACCTCAGAATTTAATTATGGCTGCCATAAATACTTGGCCCGCGAATTGCTTTAGATGTCGACAGTAGCCTTCAGATGATAAACGGTTGCGCGCCACTGCATTAAAGGATGAAGGAATCGACAGTGAATCCTAAACCGTCAACAATTCAGTTTTCCGGGTTATCGACAAACGAACCTCTTCAGCCAATTACATTTCTAAGCGACAATTTGGCTTTCCCTTATCCCTATGATGCTGAGCCCACCGATTTGACCATGTACCTATAGGTGTTACTGGGTCACAGAGACAATCTGGTTTAAAAATTTTGTCCGGAAATTCATGATGTCCAGGGAATTTGATTCGGAGACCCTCGAAATGAGTGTCCAACGCTTTACTACCGAACCGAGGCAACCAGTGTTTACTTCAAGGAGATGTATTGCATTCAGTACACACATACTGAACACCTCCCAGCCCGAGCGTAAACCCTGTCGAACACTTTTGAGAGCACTTTAATTATCACCTGCCAATAAGAGAACTTCGTTCGACATCGGCGGTAGCTCTAAAGGAAATTTTGAGAGAAGTTTAACAAAATTTCGACCATACCGTAATACAAAAATTCATCACCTATTTCGCAAAGCTATACTCCCCATGCACTACTTCACCGTATGTTGGTCCTAATTTGTATAAATGGCCATTTTATTCTGCCAATCAAGAATTATTACTATTATTATATTATTATTATTATTATTATTATTATTATCTGCAGTAATGTTTACTATAGTTATGAGAGAGAGAGAGAGAGAGAGAGAGAGAGAGAGAGAGAGAGAGAGAGAGAGAGGATTTCAGAACTTCAGATAAATGGAATCTGCCTTGGTAAATAACGGCTAACTACAACACAAAGTAATTACAAAGAAGTAATATAACGTCAGATAAAACTGACTGATATATATATATATATATATATATAAAGACTGAAGTGAGAGGTGGCTTCGTCCCCGCGTACGTCCCGAGCACGTCTTTTACCACTTCACCATCCAGGAAACACACACACACACACACACATACACACACACACACACACACACACACACATATATATATTACTCCCCGACAAGACAAATTATTGTCTTATTTTTAGAACATTTTACTTGGAGGTCGAAGCGAGACAAAAGAAAGAATTCTCAGAAGCAAGCCCTATAATTATTCCCATATTGAAATCATATTTTTGTTCACAAGTCAGGAAATTCATAGAATTACATTAAAAAGCGGAAACACATGTGCGAAACTAAGACCTCCTCCCATATCCCCACAAGCTCTATAATATATATATATATATATATATATATATATATATACTGTATGAAGACTTGACTTTGACATGATGTTAATAAATGTTTTAAATGGGTTTCTTTTAGGTAAATAATTTTAATATTATTACTAGACTTATTATTATTATTATTATTATTATTATTATTATTATTATTATTATTATTAATTTTGACCAACGGACTGACATCATTATTTAAAGTTACACTTCTCTTTATGTCTCACAAAGAACTCGATTCAATTTATGCTTTCTCTTAATCCTCATTCTCATTTCAAGAAAGAGCCTAATTTTAAACTTGAATCGTTAAATTTTGTTCTTTTGAGAGAGAGAGAGAGAGAGAGAGAGAGAGAGAGAGAGAGAGAGAGAGAGAGAGTCATTGACCTTTTACTGTACAAAATGCTATATTTATTATTTATATATATACGACCTCGGTTATATAGTGTATTTCTCATTATGGTCCATAAGAAGTGGCTGTTTGGCCAAAGTAGGCACGAGGCGAGGTTAAAAGAAGTATGCATTGAACCAACTCCTTTACTAGTTATTGCTCGTGACAAAATTAAACCAAATTTCTCGTCATTGCAGCTTATCCGTGATCATCGAACTTAGGTTCGCAGTTTGACCCTTATTGAACCTTTTTTATCCTCTGTCTGCTGCATATCAGTCTCCCTATACCCTTTTGAAGACCCAGGACCATTGCATGGTTTCTCAAAATTTTAGGAACGTCATAATGGAAGTCTAGTAACCAAAAACGGAATATGCTTTTACCCATATTCATATTATGTATACGAGGAGGTGAAATGCATACGTAAGATAAGCAATTTCGCTCGTACCAAGTTGAGGATCTCAGAATTCCGAACTCAAAAACAAATAATAAATAATATCGTTTTATTATTAAGTTTCGCGTTTGTAACCAAATTTGTACGAAAAGCTTCGTAGTTCCTTGATTAAGATTCGCTAAAACAAATACAAATTTTAAACTGGTTTTCGGCTAAAAATCGTTTTACTTTCAAAGTCCGACCAAATTCTTTTATTTCCTGTGTATTCAACGCTTCCAACTTCCGGCCACCCCTGGAAAAAAAAGACATTGACCACTCCATAAATATTTACAGTTTCGTTAAACTCATCTTTTCTTTTCGGCAGATCAGCATTTGTAATAGATATAACATTTACCAAGTAACAAAATCGATTGGACAACGTAGGCTCAATATTCAATTAATACTAGTCCAATGAATAATGGTCTAATAATGATCCACTTTTTTTTCCTGGGTTCCTCGGGGTAAAAAAAAAAAAAAAAAAAAAAAAAATATATATTATATATATATGTAAAAATGAACACTGAATAAATAATCAATATTCATTTTCACATGAGAAACCAAAATCGCTTAACGCGAGTTTGGATAAAAATTTATTTGTTGCTTTCTATTTTTTTTTCAGTGTCACATTAAAAATTCGAAGGCTACTGGACCAGACAACATATCTAACATACACCTTAAACACTTGGGCCCACAAGGAATACTAGCTCTCACAAATATCAGCACATATTCATACCAACACTGTATTATTCCTGACATATGGAAACAAGGTAAAATTATTACACTACTCAAACCAAAACAAAATCCAACAGAA
>JAJOZX010011512.1:0-47500 GCA_023014485.1 Bathynomus jamesi
GGTTGATAGATTTTAGCTTAGTTTATTTAAGATTTGTAGGCTTTTATATATATATATAATATAGGGTGTCCATAAATGATTACCCTGATTAAAGCATGTTATAACTTAAATAAACACTCGTATTCAAACAGTTTTAATCATAAGTAGATAAACATAGAAAGTTTTGACACATAGTTAATGAACTTAATAAGCTTCCACATGTGCACCCCTAGTGGCACGTAAAATGTCTAAACGGTATTCACACTCACGCCACACATTTTCCAACATTTGTGGGTTAACTGTTGCAATTGCATCCGTAATGCGTTCTCGCAATGTCCTGATATCTGGAACAACTGTTGCATAAACCAAATCTTTAACATGACCCCAGAGAAAGAAATCCAGCGGGGTAATGTGTGGTGATCTTGGGGGCCATGGGATTGGCCCGTCCCTGCCAATCCATCGATTTGGAAATGTTGCGTCGAGAGTTTCATGAACATGCGCCCAATGAGGGGGTGCCCCATCTTGCTGGAAGATGACAGTTGAATGTTTTCCACCGTCCCATCGGAAACTGATGGTCTACCAAGTGCTGCTCTTTCCCTTTTCCACGTTTCCAGTTTCCAAGAATTTTTTCATCCACGACTTAATTAACTTCACATCAGGTGGATTCTTTCCATACTTTGTTCTGAACCTTCGCTAAACACTGACAGGAGATTTTGTTTCTGCAAGACACACAACACATTGTGCCTTCTCTGTCACAGACGCCATCTTAACAGCTTAACTGAACAGCTACTACAGCGCTCCTGGCGGCGAATGCGGTAGACGAAACACACCAGCACAGAAACTCTATGCGTGTAGGAGATCATCTGTAAAAAGAAAACGGATGTAAGATTCGTCATTAAAACATGAGAACATACTGTTTTCAGGGTAAACATTTATGCACACCCTGTATATATATATATGTATATATAAATCAAATAATTTGTACTGAAATTAATGCAAGTTCACAATAGGTCTGATTAATTTTAGAATTAGTGTCTGACGAGGAAATAGATAGTCTAGGAAAAAGTAATTAACAACAACAATTAAAATATAATTCATAACTTAAAATTAGGCAGGTTTTAGAGTTTCATAATTATTTGCAACATTTTACATTAAAAAAAAGTTTGAGTTGCCGCGAATTATGATAAACGAGTTTAGGGTGCCTTCAGTAAAACAAAGGTTGAGAACCACTGGTTTAGAGTTCCAGATGACGTAACCTATGTTATGAAATTTCTCACATTTGGAGTCTGCGGTAGGCTGTTTTAACCCTAGGCGGTATAGGTCCAATTTTATTACCATTCAAAACAAGTAGTGCTGGAGTACCTGGTACCCCACCCCTATACTGTCTAGGGTAAAACCAGTTCTATTCAGGTAAAGCAGGTCTGACGCATTCGTGTAAATGACTAGTATTCATTTATGTATTTTAAAATTACGATTATGGGATGGGAAGTTGTTTAAAAAATTATTTTAGAGAAACACATTTTACAATCTAACCGTTTTCGTACTTTCTTCCAAATTTAGCGTTAAAAATTTGAGGAATTTCCTCGAATGACTTTTTGTATTCAAATAAACCAGGAATTTAGTAGTTCTCGGTGAAGAAATATATATATATATACACTCCTGAATAGTATTGTATTATGCTAATATACTACCATTATAGGCCAACCAAAACTTCCTGGTTTAGGCCTTAATGTTTAGTTTGAGTTGTTGAACTCTTTATTTAGTTGCTTTTCACTGTTTGGTGTAAAGTTTACATGCAGGAACATTCACCGCTTACAAAGAAGACTCAAAATATAAATGAATATTAGTTCATTTTTAAGATGACAATGCCCTATCCATTTAGTAAGTCCTAACATTACATTACATTTGGGAAACATGAAGCCACTCGGGCATATAGAGGTTATCTAAATCATAAATGATGTAAAGTTATATTTTTTAATCAAATTTTGCAAAATGTCAAATTCAAGTCTGCTAGTTAATAAAAAAACTATTTACGGAGCTACCGAAGTAGCCTACATAGTCATAACTTGAACTAAAATAAGAGAATGAGGAGCCAAAGACGAGGTTAAGTATTTACGTTAGATTACATTTGAAAAACGTGAAGCCACTCGGGCCTATCGAGGTTATCCAAGTTATATAAATTTTAGCTCACTCGTAGAAAGGAATGAGAAGACCGAGAAAAATATAAAACCAAAGCCTTAACTAGTAGCTATCGTATATATGTCGTTATTAAATAAAATATGGAGGCCATTTTCAATACTTAACGCATTAAATAAGGGTATAATTTGTAACAAAACCTTCTGCTTAATATTAAAATTTATTCCCATTATTACGTTAATTTTTTAAGAATTTAGTTACTCTTTTGTTATTCTGATATTAAAGATTCAAAAAGCCTTAATTCATTTTAAAACGTGATTTTTGTGCCGTTTTATTAGGAAAAAAAATGGTTACCGTAATTTCTCTTCACGATTTGAGTAAAAGTTAAAAATATTTGGTCACTGTAAGGTGTTCAATGGGCGTACGGTACACTGTAAATTCTGTACGCATAGATAACCGTAATAAATTCAGTTAGATCTAATTTTTAGAAAGTCCGTTTAGTACGCCTTATCCATAGTCTATTTTATTTGCTTAAATAGGCTTCATTCAGATTCAACCTGTTTCAGTGCCACTGTGATGAAAAAATATTAGTCCTAGTGACATTAGCTACTACGAGTAATTAAGAATAAGTCCAACTGAAATGGAAGTTTTAAATATGTCCAGCTATTTTACATTATTAGGGCTATCCATTACATTTACATTTCATTTGGAAAACATTAAGTCACTGGGGCCTATCGAAGTTATCCAAGTCATGAGACGTACTGTATTTTATAATAAAATTTTGCAAAACGTCAATCTCAAGTCAGCCACTGACTCCATCAATCGAGGTGGATATTTACGCTACAGTAGGGTACTCTACAATTTTCCTTTTGAAAACGCACTTATACGATAATAGAGATAATAAATCATTTGTAGAGGAAATTACCTAATATTTTTATCCAATTTTAAAATTACGATTGCAAGGTCGTGGGTAAGCTGTAATTAGGTCCAAATTAAGGATACTGTGAAAACAATTGAAATATCGCACGGTTGGTTCAAAAGGTCAATTTTCAACTGACTGAAGGGCCTAACTAAATTAGGGCGGTCAGTTATAGACAGTAATATTTATTATTATTTATTTATTTAATTTTATTTATTTTTTTATTATCGGCATATGTCCTTTATTTCTATTTTTGTCTATTTCAAAATCATAAATAATAAATCCTTTAAGAAATTTATTATAATTACATAGGTATTTTTTTGCGTTTTGTTCCTTGACAGAGTAGGTAACCATTATCATTGCATCGCTTATACTACAGCATGCATATGAGAGGATAAGCCTTCCTAAAATAGTAGGCTATATCGGAATGAGGCGCCTCATAACTAATCTATTAGATAGCCTACATTTAATATTAAGTAAAGGGTGTGTAGGCTTGAGTAATTATTTACAGTTATTGTCGTTTCATTAAAAACAATGTAACAATGTAATTTTAGATCATAGTTAATAGGTCCAAGTGAATGGGCCTATTATACAAACAATAAAAATATTTTGTACTTAATATTAAAGGTTTTATCTGACAGTGTGTACTACTATCACTATATACAGGGTGTACATAAAGTCAGGATCTATTTTTGTGAAGCACTTGGAAATTATATGGAATTCAATCATAAAATGATAAAGTGGTAACATTTATTAAATAATTAAGAGTAGGATTCGACGTGACGCCCATCAGTATCCCTGCACAGCTCAAATCGTTCCGCAGCATTTCTAAACACATTCTGGAGCATTTGCAGGGTTATGTTATCTGCAGCAGTTCGTATACGTGTACGTAAGTTTTCAAGACTCGCAATCTTCGTCTGATAGACGTGCGATTTGATAAAGCCCCATGCAAAGAAATCTAAAGCGGTTAAGTCTGGTGATCTCGCTGGCCAAGGTCTGTTGCTTCCGCGTCCGATCCAGCGATTTGGAAAAAGTCCATTTAGATAATCCTGAACAATTTTGGCATAGTGACAAGGAGCACCATCATGCTGATAGACGACGGTACTAACAATCCTATCCCCGTCGTCTATCAACATGATGGTGCTCCTTGTCACTATGCCAAAATTGTTCAGGATTATCTAAATGGACGTTTTCCAAATCGCTGGATCGAACGCGGAAGCAACAGACCTTGGCCAGCGAGATGACCAGATTTAACCCCTTTAGATTTCTTTGCATGGGGCTTTATCGAGTCGCACGTCTATCAGACGAAGATTGCGAGTCTTGAAAACTTACGTACACGTATACGAACTGCTGCAGATAACATAACCCCGCAAATGCTCCAGAATGTGTTTAGAAATGCTGCGGAACGATTTGAGCTGTGCAGGGATCCTGATGGGCGTCACGTCGAATCCTACTCTTAATTATTTAATAAATGTTACCACTTTATCATTTTATGACTGAATTCCATATAATTTCCAAGTGCTTCACAAAAATAGATCCTGACTTTATCTACACCCTGTATATAATATATATATATATATATATATATATATATATATATATATATATATATATAAAATCTTGGGTCTATTTGTGTTCCGAATTCAACAGCCGTTATTAGGATGGGCAGAGATTAGAATTTTGAGTAAGCTTCTCTTTTTGCAGTACCTATCATAATTAGTCAGGTCTTCAAGCCGCCTTTGAAGAGGGAATAAGATTGAAATTTAAAGTTTAAAGATCCATTTTTAGTTTTGTAATTTAAGCAAGTTACGAAATAATGTCTACCAATTATTTTTGTAACATTGAATAAGATAATTATTTGGAGATTTTTATCGAGTTTCCGATGGACTGATTTGTAAATGAACAAAATCCTTGACACGAGAATTTCATTTTAAAGTTGAAAGTGAAAGGATGAATCCAAGATTAAATATGTACTTTGAAATATTGGAATAAAAATGTCTTCGAGTGTAGAGGTCATTGATTTGTATTATTTGCCACATTCGATGTTATAAATTCCCTGTAGGAGGAAGGATAGGTCCTATGTCCATTTATATAACATCATGGTTAGGCGATCTGTGACACCAAGGCATAGGCCCTATGTCACCAGTAGGATCTTGTATGCTACATGGGTTACTTATTGCAAATGAAACTTAAAAAGAGGAGTAGGCTTATTGCTCGCATTTGTATAGGCTCCTTAAATTTACATATGCATAGGCCGATAAGCGTCTGTTATGTAATTTTAATAAATACTTCCTTGTAGATTTTTCCATTTTGCGACTGAAACTTTTTTTTATTAATAATTGCAATAAGCTTTAGTTGAATGCGTATTAATATAGTCTATTTTGGTGAAGAATATTTTGAATAGTGTTTTCGAGAGAAACTGCATAAGTAAATACGTATAATAAACCGCTGATTGAGGAAATAAGGCCTACTATTAGTGAGAAATATAATTTCATAAAGCATAAATTAGTTTTCGTATGCAATAATGACAGAAGAAAGTAACAGGTATTAAATGCAATGTACCAGTGTACCGTCTGTTGCTTATATATATATATATATATAATATATATATATATATATATTAATTTTACTATAATTCACCGAATGTTTATCCGTCGAAAAAACTTTTACATTTCTAAACCAGTTTCGACCAAATTTCTTTGGTGGATGGGGGTGATTAGTAATGAATGAAAATATGTGTTACCAGCCCCCCCCCCCCCCCCCCCCCAATTACTGGGGAGGAGTGGTGGCAATAAAACTATAGAAAAGAACGCAGCCATGAAAATCCTGAGCTTCACATTGTGTCAAGATTTGTGAAACGCGAGCTTTTCATGACTAATTTTATTGACCAAATAATTGAACTATAAAATTTTACTATTAAGCAACTGTTATCATATCTGTGCTCCAGGCCCCCCAATTACTGGGCCCGAAGGCTCCAGCACCGCAGGTCTTGCTAAATTAGCTAGTAATAATAATAATAGCTATAATAATACCGTACCACGCATAACTAGTTCGTTAATATCGATTTTTATAGGTAACAGTTATTACTTTTGGTGTAGCTACCTATACTTTAGCGTCCGAAATTATTTCTACGTTTAATATCAACAAAAAATAGGTAAGCCTAATATAACTTTATTAAAAGTATTAAAACGATATTACAACTGATAAATGCGACATGTTAACTACTAGCTTCTTCTTTGCCCGGTTAGGTCAATTGTACGCCCTTGACGATTGGTTAGGACAGTTAGGTTAAGGCGTAATATTTTCGTTAGTTTAAACGAAAAGATCACGACTTAACCTAACCAATCGTCCTATAATTCACGAATTCGTATGGAGAAATAAATATAAAACTAACTTATTTGCGCATTTCATTATATCCATTAATGACATTTATCATTTCTAATATCGTTTTAATACTTTTAATAATAAGTTATAGTTTCCGACGCTAAAGTATACATATACCATTACTTTTTATTTGGAAATATATTTTGGATGAGATAACCAATATGGTGTTGGTTTACGTCGTCGTCGTTGGGCCTAGGCAAGCTACGGCTTGGGACCGTAGCGCATCTATCCGGTATAGGTTAACCTGGATGATGTAGCCATAAGCACTGCCGCTAGTTAAGTGCCAACCAGTGATTATCTCACTAGCCGTATTGAGTCCGTTAGGCGAAACTGCGACAGTACCAAAGGTGGAAAATATAACCCTTGGATTTCTATTCTTTATTTGTAAAATGGACATGGTATTAGATTAAAATAATTATTTGAATATAAATAATTAACTGACAATTGTGATATATAATTAATTATGTTTACATACAATAAAATAATACAATATACATAAAATTAGTATTAATGTGGTTTACAATTGAATTATGATGGGTAACTAATTTAAAATGAATTTATAGCTATTCCGAAATTCAAGACGGTAAAATTAACATTTATCTTTAAACTAAAATAAGAGTATTCACTACACACTCCCCCACCAGAGAGGAAGTTCAAAGAGTTCCGAACGACACAGATTTTCCCTGGACCTTTTTGGTAGCTACATGTACCTCGCTTAAGGTTGATTCCAAAACGCAGGCTTAAGACGATCGATAGAAACCTTGTCGACCTTGGAACCGCGCTGGATGAGAAATGATTTGCGCGTACGTCGGAGAACTTCATAGGGCCCGTCATATGGACATTGGAGAGGCCGTTTTGGGAGAGGTACACGAACGAAAACGTGGGTGCAAGATTGGAGGCTGGGGAAACAAAGATGTTCTGTTGGCTAGTCAATCGAGGGGAACAGGCTGAAGGGACTGCATGTGAGAGGAAAGTGTTTGAGCGAATTCCGTAGGATCACATGACTTATCCCCTGCAGTGAAGTAGCCACCTGGTAGCCGCAGTGTTGTTCCATAGACTAGTTCAGCCGCTGTAGTCTTCAGATCACTCTTAAATGCAGAGCGAATACCAAGCAACACGAGTGGAAGCTTATCCATCCAATGGGAGTCTTCGTGACACATAAGGGATGACTTCAGCTGGCGATGGAAGCGTTCGACGAGGCCGTTAGCTTGCGGATGATACGCACAGGTATGCGCATGTACTGTACCCAACAAGCTGGTAAACTTCTTCCAAAGCGAAGACTCAAATTGGCGACCTTGGTCAGTGATGACTTTTGTCGGCAATCCAAATCTTGATACCCATCCATGAAGAAAGGCTCTTGCAACAGTGTCCGCTTGGATATCAGGAAGTGGGATGGCTTCAGGCCACCTGGAAAAGCGGTCGAGACAGGTGAGCAGATAACGTTGGCCTTGAATCACTGGAAGAGGGCCAACAATGTTTACATGAATTACCTCAAATCGCTGGGATGGGGGCGGAAATGCGTCAAAGGGGGACCTGGTGTGCCTTTGGACTTTGGCACGCTGGCAGGCAAGGCACGTTTTGGTCCAATGTTTGACATCCTTCCGCATTGAGGGCCAAACAAAGCGAGAGGTAACCAGGTGTTGCGAAGCACGGATACCAGGATGGGAGGGGTTATGAAGATCCGTGAAGACTGCTTGTCTGTGACATGGAGGGACATAAGGGCGAATAGCAGCTGTTGATACGTCGCAATAGAGGGGCACAGACAATCCTGGCATACTCATTTTCTTGAGGGAAAGTGAGTGAGTGGAGTCTTCTCTGAGCAGTTCTTGTAGTTCCGTATCCTTATCTTGATCCTGTGCAATAGCATTCCACAGTGTAGAGCTGAGGGTAACAGAAGTAATCTCTATTCTTGAAAGTGCATCCGCTGGAGTGTTCAAGACACCTTTGATGTGGCGGATATCTGTGGTAAATTGCGAGATATAATCGAGTTGCCTGATGACTCTGGGAGAGTGGTTACAGCTGTTTTTATTGAAGACAGTGACCAAAGGTTTGTGGTCGGTAAAAACACAAAACTCTCGGCCTTCAAGGAAATGTTGAAAATGCTTCACGTTTAAGTAAATAGCAAGAAGTTCACGTCCGAAAGCACTATAACGCGTTTGGGCTGGCTGCAGCTTTTTCGAGTAAAACGCGATGGGTGCTTGTTGACCGTTAATGGTTTGTTCCAACACTCCACCGATCGCAACATCTGAGGCATCGACCGTCAGAGTTAGGGGGGCATCACTGATAGGAAATGACAGAGACAATGCACTATTGATAGCATTTTTGGCATTGTCGAACGCCTGTAAACTATCACTACACCATACCAATTTCGTTACCTTGCGTTTGTGTGTGATCATAGCGTGTAGAGGAGCAAGAACACTGGCACAGTTTTTTAATGAACTTGTGGTAATAATTGACCACCAACCTAGAACCGACGTAACTCACGCTGATTATTTGGCATAGGGTAATTTTTTATCACTTCACACTTGTCCTGAAGGGGGTAATTCCGTGCTGCGAAATCGTGTGACCAAGAAATTCCAAGGTTGGCTGTGCAAAACACACTTAGATGCATTAATAGTAACACCGTATTGTTCTAAGCGTTGAAAGAGGAGTGAAAGATGTTCCTTATGTTCTTCTTCCGTTGAGCTGGCCACAAGCAAATCATCGATGTAGGCATAAACAAAGTCTAAGCCTCTGGTGACCTCATCTATAAACCTCTGAAAGGTTTGCGCAGCATTCCGTAGCCCGAACGGCATCTTCACAAATTCGAATAACCAAATGGTGTACAAACTGCAGTCTTGGGAATATCCGAAGGCTCTACGGGAATGTGGTGGAAAGCCTTAACGAGGTCTATCTTACTGAAGATAGATTTGCCGTGGAGAAGAGAAGTAAAGTCTTGGACATTTGGTACCGGATATCGGTCCGGGATGGTTGTCGAATTCAAAAACCGGTAATCCCCACATGGTCTCCAGTCTCCTGACTTCTTCTGGACCAGGTGTAGGGGAGAGGACCAACTGCTTTTGGAAGGTCTTATTATCCCAAGATCTATCATAAGCTGGAATTCCGATTTGGCAGCTTTCAGTTTGTCCGGGGCAAGACGTCTGGGTTTTGCAAACACAGGGGACCTTTTGTTGTAATGTGATGGGTAATGGTGTGCTTAATGGTATCACCCATCTGCATAGGTTGAAGAATTCCTGGATATCGTTGGAAAAGGCACTGGTACATGGAATTAGGGGGAACGAGGGAAAGTGCAGAGTTCGAGGCGTCCGGAAGGGCAACCTGTTTGGCAAGAACAGAAAGCAGTGTGGCCTGGTCGCATAAGCGTCGCTTGTCAAGATCCACCAGGAGTTTGAAATGCTGGAGGAAGTCAGCGCCGATTATGGGATGCCGCACTTGAGCACAGATGAAAATCCACTTGAAGGATCGGTGAAGGCCCAAGTTTAGTTCACGCGACTGAGTACCGTTAGCAGCGTATAGAGGCGGAGATTCCGAGTGCGTATGACCAGAATTTTGAGGGAATACTGACTGACGCTCCGGTATCGACCAAGAAATTGACACCAGAGTTCCTGTCCTTTATGAATAACAGGTTGGCAGTGCGAGTACTAGACGCCATTAGGACTCGCTGCTGGGGTTTTCCGACGAAAAATTGCAAGGGGAGATGCACTTCCTAGCCTTCTTTCCAAATTTAGCGTGGTAGAAGCAGATCTTCCGGAACTCGAACGATGCCTCTTCGTAAATCTTGACCGAGAATGGCTTCTTTGCCGTTGATTTTGTAGCAGAGAACAAACGTGGTTGAGTCGTTGACTTAACTCTTTCACTTTCAACTCCAGTTCCGATTGTGTGTTCACGTTGTTGACCGGAGCTGTGTCAATCTCCACTACTTTGTCGGCAGTTTCTGCTAGTTTATCAACTGGAGTAGCAGGATCCATAGTGGCCAAGACACGCTGAGCTGATGGAGGAAGTTTCTGCAAGAACAACTGTCTAAAGATGTCCTTATCGAAGGTTTGTGCGCGTTCGCCTAGAGCGCACTGCATAGCCCTCAGCATTTGAGTGGGCTTACGGTCTCCAAGTTCTTCTTTTGAGATTAACTGATGTAGTTTCTCACGCTCGGAGACAGTGGTGCGGCACAGGATGGCAGACTTCAGATCGTTGTATGGGTCCTCACTCGTGGAAGTAGACACGATGACGTCACGGACTTCAGAGATGATGCTCGCTGGTAGAGAGGACAAAACATGATCGTATTTCGTCCTGCTAGCGGTGATCCTTCCCAAGTTGAATTGTGATTCCACTTGGTGGAACCAAATAAATGGATCACCCGGCCAGAAGACGGGGAGCTTTACGCTCAAGTGGGAGATGGCACCAGCGTCGTCAGGCATCTTCTCCTATGCTTGCTGACGTACAAGCAAGACGACAAGTTACCAACGAAGGAGTGGAGGTTGAGACGAGCGCAGGCACAGAGCGCACGGGCAGGGGTGAGGGGCAGAGGGCACGAGCGACATTACAGTCTGATCCTAGTCGCTCGGGTGAAGGGGGTGATGGGCACGAACGACGTTACAGTCTGGTCCTAGTCGCTCGGGTGAAGGGGGTGATGGGCACGAACGACGTTACAGTCTAATCCTAGTCGTTCGGGTAAAAGGGGGGAATCCAACTCCGGAGTCACCAATTGTTGGTTTACGTCGTCGTCGTTGGGCCTAGGCAAGCTACGGCTTGGGACCGTAGCGCATCTATCCGGTATAGGTTAACCTGGATGATGTAGCCATAAGCACTGCCGCTAGTTAAGTGCCAACCAGTGATTATCTCACTAGCCGTATTGAGTCCGTTAGGCGAAACTGCGACAGTACCAAAGGTGGAAAATATAACCCTTGGATTTCTATTCTTTATTTGTAAAATGGACATGGTATTAGATTAAAATAATTATTTGAATATAATAATTAACTGACAATTGTGATATATAATTAATTATGTTTACATACAATAAATAATACAATATACATAAAATTAGTATTAATGTGGTTTACAATTGAATTATGATGGGTAACTAATTTAAAATGAATTTATAGCTATTCCGAAATTCAAGACGGTAAAATTAACATTTATCTTTAAACTAAAATAAGAGTATTCACTACAATGGGAAAGAAACGTGGGTTCTGCGACAGTACCAAAGGTGGAAAATATAACCCTTGGATTTCTATTCTTTATTTGTAAAATGGACATGGTATTAGATTAAAATAATTATTTGAATATAAATAATTAACTGACAATTGTGATATATAATTAATTATGTTTACATACAATAAAATAATACAATATACATAAAATTAGTATTAATGTGGTTTACAATTGAATTATGATGGGTAACTAATTTAAAATGAATTTATAGCTATTCCGAAATTCAAGACGGTAAAATTAACATTTATCTTTAAACTAAAATAAGAGTATTCACTACAATGGGAAAGAAACGTGGGTTCTGACATTTTCTCAGTCTTGTTTCGTTTTTTAAGACTTGCCCCGCGCAGTTTTGTTTTGTCGGAATTGGATTTGTGTATTTGATTACATTTTTATCTTTACCACTGGTCCATAATTCCTTTATACGACTCCGTCTGATCTCAGATACGAGTCATAAAAGGACTGATTCCTATCTTCCTTATTTTTTTATGGAGGAACGAGGGGCCAAGGGTGAGCGCCCGCAAAAATGCCTCTCCTATAGAAGAGAGCCGAAATGTAGAGCATATATATATATAATAATATATATATATCAACGTAAAGAACGACGCTTGTATAGGAGATATTCCGCGCAAGACGAGAGAGAGAGAACGAAACAAATGAAAAAATTAGGTAACCCGGGAATCGAACCCGGGATCTTCCGATTGCCGGTCAGATGCGATAACCATTACACCATGGGCCTCACTCTTCCAAATGCCGTAATTCTTCTACATACTCGCAGAAACCAATGCCCCAAGGGGGCATGTAGAAGAATTACGGCATTTGGAAGAGTGAGGCCCATGGTGTAATGGTTATCGCATCTGACCGGCAATCGGAAGATCCCGGGTTCGATTCCCGGGTGGTTACCTCATTTTTTCATTTGTTTCGTTCTCTCTCTCTCGTCTTGCGCGGAATATCTCCTATACAAGCGTCGTTCTTTACGTTAATTATACTGTGTGTTTGCAGTTATATATATATATATATATATATATATATATATATATATATATATATATATATATATATATAAGAAAACAACCAAAGGAAAAAGAAACACGAAAGCGCTCGGATTTCGTATTTCTTTTTCCTTTTTCCTGTGGTTGTTTGCTTATTAATAAGATCACGTGTTATTCTGTGATTTTACTGTATATATATATATATATATATATATATATATATATATATATATATATATATTTTATATATATATTCTGTAGCAAGTTGTCTTCAAAGCGTTTGTCGATGTAAATTCACTGAAACGATCAGAGTAAATCAAGTTAATCTTATTAAGTAGGCCTAGGCTCATAGGCCCATCGAAGACAACTGTTAAGGGAAGTAAAAGAGGTAGGCTTGGATGTGAATAATGTGTTCTAGACATAGACCAACGCAGGTGTAGGAGTATCGTAGGTAATTTGTTCATCTCGGCAAGAAAATAAACATAAAAAAAGCGCTTACGAGTCGTAGATTTAGTAAACTTTGACTATTTTAAGTTATTATATAGCTCAAATCTTATTCTCTGACAAATTACTTCCTATGCTCAAGTCGACGCACTTCTAATTGACTTCTTCCTTCTGCACTTCTTGTGGAAGTAAATCCTCTTTTTTTTTTAAAAAAAAACAAGAAATAGCTTTCATATATATATATAACAGACTGGAAAGCCGTTTAGTGAAACTTGCTCATTCGATGTGATCTCGGAAGAGTAATTCACTGGACGTGACAAGTGTCTGCGTGTCGGCTTCCAGAGAACGGGGAATTAGAGTACAGTACCTTGCTTTGGAATGCGCTTCATAGCGTAGGTGGGGGTTTTGGACTTCGAAGTACAGGGTCTGGAGTCCTAAACCGCAAGTTCATTCCATTCGTATTACCTAAATGGTGTAGGCCTACGTGACATTTTTAAACCCTTTTAGAAACTTGAAAAATAAGTTGAATTGAACCTACTTAGGGATTATATAGTTTTTTATCAATATATTCTTTCTCGGATCCTAGGTAATTATAGACATTAGTCTCCTTTAAAAAAAAAAAATTAATAGCTGATAAGTGTGTAAATTGGAGGTCGAAAAGGGTCGCCCTCGGTTGGCACTTGATGATACGACACTAGTAATTGCATTTAAAAAATGGAAAATAAGAGAGTCGAGATTGTGGAAGGAAGCAGGGAAACAGCCCAAGGGAAGCAGGGCATGTCCGTGGTTTTTAGAAAGTTTTCTGTGGTACAATGAAACGTTTTCAGATTTTTGGCAGGTTATGAACTTTGCTTTGTTTTGTACCTCGATTGGACGTTAACGACACTTGCTACTTATTGTTATAGTTGAACGACGGTCCCTTTTGAGGTTTAATAAGGTTCAAAATCGAGGAAAGTAAGAGAGAGGTAATGGAGGAACTGGAACATAATAGTCACTTTAGATTATCGTGTTTCTGCCCAGTCTTTTGTTGAAGTTGAGGTTTCTACACATGGCAAACGTGCTGCGCGTTTATTATTTAAGTTGGTTCTGCCCCTTTATTCTCAATTAGCGGGCCGAATTTTAGAATTTGAAAGAGGCATGGGTCCAATGATGAGTTTTGTAGTACTTATAGCATTTCTTAGTTTCTGCACTGACTCGCAACACCTGTTGGCATTCATAGTGGTGTTCGGCTGCGGAAAATCCAACAGCAGAGGCTCTTTATGATGCCAAAAGACCGTAACCATGATCTTGATGGATCTCTGCCTCTAAACTTCATCGGGATAGAGAAAGTGCAATGGTGCCATTCCTTGGTGTGGTGTTTGGTATTCGATTGGAAGAATGGAAGCCAATGTTCATCCTTAGTTACAGCGCCCCCTGAAAGATCACCTTCGAAGAGTGAACTTTACCTCATGAAGATATCCAAAATGCCACGAGAATATGGCTTCGTCAGCAGATGGCAGAAGACCGTCGATGCCAATGGGGAATACTTACAGTACTTAGAGGGGTAGAGGAGGTGGTGCTCCTTCCTTCTTTCAAGTTAAATTTCAACCAGTAGTTTATTTCAAAGAAAAACTGTTTCCGGAAACTTTTCGAACACCCCCCTCGTCTGTACACACACACACACACACACACACACACACACACACACACACACACACACACATTTATGGTTTATAATCATTCTATATGTTTAAATTTGTTTTTTGACATTTGCCGAATGGGCCTTGTTCATTTCTCTTATATATTATTGTTCTATTGTTATGCCATTAAAGATCACCTCATAAATATGTTCGATATGACTTCTATTTTCTCATTTTATTTTTTTTCCATTTTCATGTGTCATTTTCTAAAAATCTTAAAATTAAAAAAAATATATACATATATATATATAGGTCTATATATATATATATATAATATTAAGAAAACGTTATTTCTGGATCATGTGCCTGAAATGTTTCTAAAATTTATTGTCGATTACTGTTAATATATAACTTGCCCGAATCTGTACTTTCAATTAATTACGATTAAAATGATTTAGCACAGAGTTAATCACTGTTGTTACAAATTACGGTGGACAATTTATTCGATAAATTGCGATCGAAATTGTAATTAAAACAAAAATTAAAAAAAATCATTAAAATTACCATTTAAAAAATGATTATTTACCTTTTTTTTATTTAAAAAATTTTATTTGGGTCTAATTATGGATTAGATCTTGTACACTGATCTAACCTAATTTAGAATTAAGTTAAATGATTTCGTGTTTCCATGAGCGTACTTTTAATTATATATATATTATATATAATATATATATATATTATATATATATATATAATATATATATATATATGTGTGTGTCTCATGGGAAAAGGCCTCCCTGGAGGCTTTTTTCTCACCACTGTAATTCGCTTTCATAATGGCCATTGCGTGTTATTCTACCTACAACAAAAGAAGGTCCCAAAACAAGATATCAATTTGAACATTTTAATTCTAATGTATTACTTTTGTAAATTTAAGTTTTACTACGAGACCTTACTTATGGGGACACCCTGTGTATATATAATTTACAGTATGTTTTTACATTTACCCATTGCCAATACCCAGCTTTAATAAAAAATCTATTTGATAAGATGCTTTTACAGCCTAATTGAAATATTCTCACCGTGACACGCCCCAAGCGTCTGAAAATTCAATTATTTATCGGCTCCAAGGTAGGCTTATATAGGCCGTGTTTAAACTGTAATGAAAGTTACATTCTCTTAAAAATCTCATGATAGTTGTGTATTGCCTAACTAAGCCTACATACGGTATAGGGCCCACCCCTAATAACAACAATATTTTAGTAATTTTTTTTTGCCTGCTCTAATTAAGTCGCGCGTTGATTACAGACAGTTAAGCAGCGCCATATTGAATGAAAGTGTTTTTATTTCATTTCTTAAAAGTATTTTGGAATTTGTCTCTTGATCTCGTGTTTAGGATCAATTTCTGAAACGAAAGCGCCATTATTACTAAATTGCAGTTTTACATCTAAATTGCTTTTTACTCTCACGACTTATTTAATGTTTAGTGTGGGTGGAACTATACAGTGCTTAAAACTGTGTAGGCTTATCTAAAAAATAAAAAAAGTTTGGCCACCTGTTGCTGGTCCTGGCTCAATGTACGAGACACTTCAATCTTATACATGGTTTGTTAAATTTTGGCAAATTCCTTACACCATTATGTTTACAGGCTAACATTTAATATATGGTATAATAATAATTATGAGGAACAGGAACTGACACAGTGCTCAAGCCAGCTAATGCAGTCCACTAAGCTAACTCCTGTATTTATTATTATTAGCATCATGGGAGTTAAACCCCTCCCTGTATTTTCACTTGACTTATAGGGAAACACTGAAGTACGGACGCTGACAGTATATGCCTATATGGTATGAAGTCCATTTTAAGTTAATAATGACAATATAAAAGATATAATAATATATTATAATATATAATAATAATTATATTATAATATAATAATATCACAGAGGTGATGTACATTCATATAGGTCTGCTGATTTGGTAGAATAAAATTTTCGCATAAGCCTATAGGTACTGCCGAACGCTTAGCGTATTTTTCTTTGCTCATGAAGCTTCAAAATGTATCCTAATAATAGATTTTTCCACATAGGCCTATTATAATATGAAAAAAATTATACTTGTGCAGAATTAAACTTGACTAATACATGATAAAAGTTCAGAAATTTTGTTAATTGAGCTTATAAAGTTGTAAGAAAAATAAGAAGGTCGTAGGCTCACTTATTATTAAAAACTATAAAAAAATTTTATTCACTCGAACAATGTGTGTGTGTGTAACCAACATTTTACAACTATATGTGCTCGTGAATGTAATCAGAAATAACGTGAATGAACGTTTATTTTAGTTCTTAAAATTTTCTTCTGGTTACGCATTTTAAATTTTTATTCTTTTACCGTGTGCATTGTGCAGCGTTGTTATTGTTTGATAATATTTTTTAAATGGCGCGCATTCTTTTGCAGGAACGCATTTTTACCTATACGCAAATTCACAATAGACTTAATTGGCGTTAGAAAAATACGGAAAATTAAAAGGTTTATGGAATCAAAATGGAAAATGAAAATTTCTTTTAAAAGCATTTTTTTTTTCTTAATTATTTTTGCTTATTCATTTCGGCGACTTAAACATTACTGGTAAGAGACGAATCGTCCAGTTTACAAAAATTTCAAATTTTTTCATTAAACTTTCTAATAATAATAATAATAAAAAAATTGCTATTAATCGAAATTATCTTTTGTGTTTCTTTGTTATGGAGTAAAGGTACTGATAGCGTTCTTCGTCATTAAAATGAAAATGGGGTATCTTTTTATTAACTAGGTCAGGTCACCCACAGGCTAAAAAAAACCCTCCTATTTTCAAATTTTTTTCATTGTGTAAGGTAAGAAAAAAAATCGCCATTATTAAAAACTGCAAAGCCAATTTAACTAAAAATTTTGATTGACTAAGCGCAATTTAGGTAGGGAGAAGCTTCACACTACACAAAATTCCAATGATTCCGTAGAAACCGGATCAAACACTGGGTTTTTCAATTTGGTATTATAAAACTCGGTGTCAGAATGATAATGCTCTTTGTTATTAAAGCTTGTTGTCATATCCTTTGGCAAAGAATTGTCAAACGTATCTGATGAAAGTTTAGATTGATTACAGTTAATAATTTAGTCTGTTCCGGTATTCTGTCATTACAGCACCTAAGCCAAAGTCTTTCCTCATGCATTACATATCAGTTTAGAAAACCTTCGAGTCGTTTTCAGAACAAAGTTGTTTGTTTACAATACCATTTTAAATTCTCATAGTTCAACATTTGGCCTTAGAGTATATAGCGTGTAGAACCTAAATTCTAAAAACACACACACACACAGATTGTTTTATGAGATTGTTTCAGTTACATTTAATATTAGTTCTGTGCATTCAAATTTCCTAAATTTTGTAAATGCACACGAGTACTTTACGTACAGTATAAACACACACCATACATACATACATACATACATTTTAAAAATAGGAGAGAACATGGTAAGAACCTTATTTGAATCGTAACCCAAAGGAATCTTTACAAATTACATTCAGGAATGTAACAAAGCTATTAGGTTTTAGACTCTAGATACAATTGTGGCTGAGCACGGTCACACAATGTGTAGAGAAATTTGATGCTATCAAAACAAGAACATCTCAATTGAGTAAGAATAACTCTCTTTAAATAGAATACAAACTACAGTATCTAAAATACTTGTACATAAAAGAATTATTATTATTGTTGTTGTTGTTGTTGTTACTCCTAACTAATAAAATGTGGTGTTTTAAGGACATATTTATGTTTGTGGTGGGAGGGTATTGTTTTTGGGTATGCGGGGGTAAGTTTAACTGTTTATAGAGGTGTCATTTTAAACACACATTGATACGGGTATTTTTCCTTCTAGATCTCCAACTGGCGGCCGAATTGGGCAAAACTCTTCTGGAGAGGAACAAAGACCTCGAAGGGACAATTAGGGACCAGCGCGCCATCATCGAAGATAAGACTCAAGAAATTGAGGTAAGAACGTAACTCAGTCGCCATCAATCATTATCACCATTTGTAACCCCCCCCCCCCATATACAATATATATATATATATATATGAAAAATTGGCACGACGCTCACACCAGGTTAATGCTGGCCAATGCGATAACTCCTGAATTATTACACTGGTCAACACTCATTTTATTGCCAATCATATTAGAGTGATTTTGGAGTAACTTTGTGGTGCTGATTCCGAATATGACATCGGTTTTGCTAGATTGGCTCTAATTTATGAGATAATTGGTACCCCCATTGAAACACGTAAAAATGCAAAAAATTTAATGTTCAGGCGGAGCCTACTTACAAATCGCATTGAAATTGTCTCAAATCATACAAAAGTAAACACATGAAATACATAATGGCATTTTATTCGGTATAATAACAGATAAACACAGTAAGCTGATTCGCATAATTACAATTAATGTATAGTAAATCTCTGTTTGTACGATTCTCTTTTATGTGGGTTATCAGGACAATCACGTTGGAGGTTCCAGCAATAGTCTGCCATCATGTGTCTGTCCCATCTACCTTGATACCTTTCCTCCATCACCTTGATATCTTGATGAAACCTCTCCCCTTGTTCCTCGCTAAAATCACCAAGATTATCCGGAAATCTGTAAGTGGCTATGGAGAAAGTGTACCTTTATGCTCATATTAGTACCCAACTTTTCAAAGTTTGTGAGCATGTTTTGCACCAGTTCTTCATAATTGTCTGCTTTGTGGTTACCCAAGAAGTTCTTGACAACTGAGACATAACTGCACCAGGCAGAAGCTTCAACACCATTCATAAATTTTGTGAAATTAGAATCCTTGATAAGTGTACGGATTTGAGGGCCATCAAAGATTCCAGCTTTTAGTTTTTCCATACTTAGTCCAGGGAACGATCTACAAATGTATTTGAAGCAGACTTTGACAGACTGAGGTCCCGTATCAGATCATTGAGTTCGTCTTGGGAGAACTGCTGAGGTGTTGAAATGCTTCCTTCATAGTCACTTCCACTACTACCACCTAAGTCCTGAATTTCTTCAAATTCTGACAACGGAAGGTCGGGCAGTGTGGTAAACACTGGTATGGGAACGTCTTCGCTGTGTGACACAGGTCGCCTTGCTGATTCCAAATTGGGATAATCCCACTTGAGTTTCTTGTATCGATTGAAACCTTTCACATTAACCACACTGTCAACTGACTACTGGTTGGGTGGCCGATGACTTATATACGGAGGGGGAATATTCTAGAATGATCGCGGAGTAAACACTAAGAATATTCGCGTGTCTCACCATCTAGAATGTTCCGGTAGTTTCCCATATGCACGCGTTATGGTTAAGTTTCCTATTAATTGAGGGTATTCATTATCTCAAGAACTAGAGCCAAATCGGAAAAACTACTTTCATTTTGGAATTCAGCAACCCCAAAATACCCTAAATTCGTACGAATTTCCTTGGCAACGAAACAAAAAATTTTTTTTGTTGAGCTGTGTTATTAACCAGCATCTTCGAGAGTCAAACCCCTGACCTCAGTGTCTTCACTTCGTTTATGGAGAAACGGTGTTACCCACTGAATCCTGGCTTTAGATATGCATCTTACTTCCCCTCAAACTATAATTAAGATATATATATATATACAGGGCGTCCCAAAAAAATGTATACACACTTTAAATACTTATAAAGGCAGTGTTTATTAAAATACATTTAATTTTCAA
Source organism: Bathynomus jamesi (assembly GCA_023014485.1). Classification (NCBI taxonomy): domain Eukaryota; kingdom Metazoa; phylum Arthropoda; class Malacostraca; order Isopoda; family Cirolanidae; genus Bathynomus; species Bathynomus jamesi. The sequence continues at coordinate 20,429 of JAJOZX010011512.1, forward strand.
AATGTAATAGAATCTACAGACATTATTTAATTGTTTTGTCAACGCCTGTTTTCAAACTGACGTCCGTTCTGGTCCAGGCACTGCTGATAACGCGAAGCAATGGAATCGCAAACATCACGAAACATTTCGTTTGGTATTTGTGTGCATTCTCGTTCAATGGCTGCTCTCAATTCAGCGACTGTTGCAGGTTTTATAGCGTAGACTTTGTCTTTTAAGTATCCCCATAAAAAAAAGTCTAGTGGTGTGAGGTCTGGTGAACGCGGAGGGTATTCTACGAAACCCCTTCGTCCAATCCACATCCACATCGTGCCAAGTACCACTCGCAATACTCCACTCTTCGGTCCGGATCATCATCATCTTCATTAATAGCATGGACTAATCTTGGAATGTAACTTTTCCATTGACAGCGCTTCAAAATGCGTTGGACAGACGATTCTGAAATTCCTACCTCACGACTCGCTTGCCGCACAGATTTTCTTGGACTTTGGTGATACGTTTCCAGTACTCTTTCTTGCTTTGTGGGGCTTGTCGATGTCCGTGGTCTTCCGGAACGCTTCTTGTGGACATTCTGAACAGTTCCATCGGCTTCAAACTTATCTCTAATTCGAGTGATGGTAAGTCGCGTTGGTGGATCTGTTTGAAACTCCCCTCCTAAACTGTCTTTGCACTTCAACTGCGTTTTCACACTCCCAGTAGCATTTTAGAATAATTTCCTTTGTTCAAAGCTTAGTCTGACTGCCATTATTAATTCTAATGGGTTTAACTTGGAAAGAAACATCAATTGAGCTATCAGCTGTTAAAGTGTGTATACATTTTTTTGGGACGCCCTGTGTATATATATATATATATATATATATATATATATATATATATATTATATTATATACTGTATAATGATAACCAGATGTGTGTGTGTGTGTGTGTGTGTGTGTATGCGCGCACACTAGTGTAAACGCTTTATCTTTAAGATTACATATATTGAAAAAAGACGGAAAATTCAGTCATCAATTCTTTTGTGAACAAAAATGCTCTAAAATTGTGTTGTCAGTATTTGAGGAATGAGGTTCCTGTAATGATGTAGATTGTAGAAGGTCATTGTACTTACGTGACTTCAGTCTGTATCTCATCTCTCCTGCTAGAAACAACAATGACCTATATAATATATATATATTGTTAGAAACTGAAGCGCACATTTTATTCTGAACATAGAACTGTGAGGGAAATATTGGTAGGATTTTATAGTACCTTCTGTGACTGGAGGCTCTGAGTGGCGTGGTCACTTTTGTAAATAGAGAATTAGCAAAATGGGCTTTGTGTGACTTGAGCATTCTAAGTAATAAACGTTCCTAACATTTCGTATGGATTTACTTTTTTTGGTATATAGGGTCAAACCTGTCCAATAAGTAACATTACATTACATTTGAAAGACCAGAAATCACTCGGGCCCACCGAGGTTCTCCAAGTCATATGAATGATCTAAAGCTGTGGTTTTTTTTTATAAAATTTTGCAAAATATCATTTTCAAGTCGGCTAATTATCTTTTAAACTGTTTACAAAGCCACTGAAGTAACCTACTTATTTGAGCTAAAATATACATTATTTGCTCTATTTCATTCATGAAAGCGTCTAATTTTTATCCTAAAGCTAACTAAGGAGTTTATCGCATCATACGGAAAGTTATTCCAAAATCTACTACTATGACCAAAAAAGTATTTTTGTAGATCCAGTCTACAAGTCTGTTTTTAATTTTCTATGTCCTGGAGTTCTTCCATCAGACTCTAATATGAAAGTTACGTCTAAATTGTCCAAACCTGAAGACATTTTAAACATCTGTATCATATCTCTTCTCAAACTAACGTCTCTCAAAACTAGACATACCCAATTCCTTTAATCTTTCATTGTATTTTACCTTCTTAAGCTGGGGATAAGCTTGGTTGCCCTACGTTGCGTATCATCGCGTTTATTTATATCCTGCCTATGGTGAGGTGACCAAGCTTGAATGCGGTATTCTAAACGAGGCTTAACATAAGAATTATATAATCTACAGATGACTTCCTTACTCTCGTAACTAACAGTCCTCTTAATAATACTTAGCATTTTATTTGCCTTATTTCTAGCCTCAAAGTACTCTTTAGAAAACAGTTCCTGGTTAGTGTCTGTGCGGTCCCCAATTTGGACCCTAATTCTGAGAGGAACTTTTCCTTAACCTATTTTGGCGTGTAATAGCAACCAAACGGTTTAAAATATTCATCGTACGAAATTTGACCGTTTATATACGAGTGTACAGTCGAGGAACCGGACTCTTAAACTAAAGTAGGTTCGGATCCAACTGGCTTCCAATTTACCTCCTCACTGCTTTTCCCTTTCAATCTTAATTAAGTGGAGTAATTGCACTTTAAAAAAAAAAGACACGTTATTCAGCTCTTTGTTAAATAGAATTTTAGAGACTTAAAGTAAATGATAAATAAGCAGTAATATCACATTCAAATGAAACCCTGTACTTTTTTAACACAATTATTTACCGGTGCTTCCTATAATTCGTCATTTCCCGGTTTACTGGGTTTCGGTGTATATATATATATATATACCGGTTTATATATAAAATGACGTGTAGATATATTTTCGTGAAGCATTTACCTTTATCTAATTTGGAATTTTGGTAAAGTAGGAAAAAAGTTTCACTGTAATTAGTGTTTCGAGTTTTGTCGGTTTTGACTTTAAAAGAAAGAAGTTCCACTTTGTTTACGCTAATTAAAGGTGTTCACACTACCTGTTTCCCAGACACCTGCGAACGCATTAGCCGAAAATCACGACATTTCACACACACACACACACACACACACACACACACACACACATATATATACAAACTCAGAATGGTCCCCTGAGAAACTTATATGTTAAACACAGACCGTGCATGGAACAAGGAACTCTTCTGGGAAATTACATCCACTATAATTTGAATAAGTAATGATAAATGACAAATACTATAGTTTTTCTTTTTCATGATGGAAAGTCCAACGTGGGCACCGGGTTGGGTTACTCGCAAAGAGGCCCCCAAAATATAGCTTCCCTCACCAGCTATTTGCAAAGCAGATAGAATCCAGCTTTGGGACAGGATCTAGGGTTTAAGCTGTAAACCCTAGATCCTCTCCCAAAGCTGGATTCTATCTGCTTTGCAGATAGCTGGTGAGGGAAGCTATATTTTGGGGGCCTCTTTGCGAGTAATCCAGTGCCCACGTTGGGCTTTCCATCATGAAAAAGAAAAAACTATAGTATTTGTCATTTATCATTACTTACTCGAATTATAGTAGATGTAATTTCCCAGAAGAGTTCTTGTTCCATGCACGGTCTGTTTAATATACAAGGTGTACATAAAGTCAGGATCTATTTTTGTGAAGCACTTGGAAATTATATGGAATTCAATCATAAAATGATAAAGTGGTAACATTTATTAAATAATTAAGAGTAGGATTCGACGTGACGCCCATCAGTATCCCTGTACAGCTCAAATCGTTCCGCAGCATTTCTAAACACATTCTGGAGCATTTGCGGGGTTATGTTATCTGCAGCAGTTCGTGTACGTAAGTTTTCAAGACTCTTAATCTTCGTCTGATAGACGTGCGATGATAAAGCCCCATGCAAAGAAATCTAAAGGGGTTAAATCTGGTGATCTCGCTGGCCAAGGTCTGTTGCTTCCGCGTCCGATCCAGCGATTTGGAAAACGTCCATTTAGATAATCCTGAACAATTTTGGCATAGTGACAAGGAGCACCATCATGTTGATAGACGACGGTACTAACAATCCTATCCCCGTCGTCTATCAACATGATGGTGCTCCTTGTCACTATGCCAAAATTGTTCAGGATTATCTAAATGGACGTTTTCCAAATCGCTGGATCGGACGCGGAAGCAACAAAAGACCTTGGCCAGCGAGATCACCAGATTTAACCCCTTTAGATTTCTTTGCATGGGGCTTTATCAAATCGCACGTCTATCAGACGAAGATTACGTCTTGAAAACTTACGTATACGAACTGCTGCAGATAACATAACCCGGCAAATGCTCCAGAATGTGTTTAGAAATGCTGCGGAACGATTTGAGCTGTGCAGGGATCCTGATGGGCGTCACGTCGAATCCTACTCTTAATTATTTAATAAATGTTACCACTTTATCATTTTATGATTGAATTCCACATAATTTCCAAGTGCTTCACAAAAATAGATCCTGACTTTATGTACACCCTGTATATATATATATATATAATATATATATATATATAATTTAGTGATGTAGCGGATGTCATTTTTTTCACATCCGCGGATGCGGATGAGGATGTTTGATTTCAACATCCGCGGATGCGGATGTCTACATTTTCGTTATTTTTTAGGATATATTCGAGATTTGTTGTGTTTAACGTATATAATAAGTTATTATATAGAGAGAGCTGTAGCTATAATGTAGTATAATTGATTAATTGTACAATAATTGCTGTACTTTTCCCTGAACATATAAAATAATAGCAAGCATCTAACTAATATAGAAATCAATTAGTGAATTCGTCTGCAAATAAATTCGTTATATTTTGTTGAGTTTCAGCCACAATTAGAAACCATAATTGTGTTACCCGACCTCTTTCCCCAACCTCCACCCTTATAGAAAGAGATCTTTAATTAGCTTGATAACTATTTATATTAAGTTTAAAGTTTTATTAGGCATATTTATAAATGAGTAATTAAAATAAAGTAACTAAGATGTTCATCGTTTAATATTCAAACTTAATTATAGGAAGGTTATGCTTAAGGAACATTAATTTTCTGCCTTTTCTGCTGCCAGTCTGTTTTCTCTTTTCATCATATATTAATCCAGCACTGCTAAATAATCTCTCGCTTGGTACGCTTGTTGGAGGACGTGCTAAATGTTTCCTTGCAAGTTTACTCAAGTATGGATAGATATTCTGCGTATTTTTCCACCAACTAATAGGATTGTCACATGCAGCCAGGCGTTTTTCTTGGTGATAGCTCTCGATCATTTTTACTACATCTTTGACATCGCGTAGGTCTCGTCATCGCTGCTTGACTCAAGAAACTGAGAGAGAGATTCTGTGATAGATTTGCTTGTTGAAGGTGTTGGTTCTGTCACTGAAACTTTTATTCTTTTGGTGGGTGGCGAAGCGACAGATTCAAGAGATTGAAGCTCTTCAACTGCTTTGCCAAGTGATGATTTAACTCGTTCTAATGTACTAGGTGAAAATACTTAGCTTTGTAACGTGGATCTAAGTAGGTTGCAAGAGAGTAACTTTATACAAGAACAGCCTCTCGTCTTGTCGCTTGCATCACTTTGCGCACAATGAACTAGTTCTATTATTATAGTAGAATTTGATAATTTCCGCTTATTAATGACGTTTTATCTCAACGGTCCACATCCGCACGACATCCGCAGTCCAAAGTGCGGATGCAGATGCGGATGCGAGAAAATGTGCGGATGTTATGCGGATGCGGATGTACCTACATCACTAATATATATATATATATTTCAAATATCTTTTTCATCTTTATTCCCGGATATCGTTCAATTCCTCGTGTATGTCTCTGAAGTTTGCGCACGTATTAAATCGTGTGTGTGTGTGTGTGTGTCCATTCAATAAAGACAATTTTTTAGCCGCCTCAAGTATTTGTTGAAGTATTTGAGGTTGTTATTCTATTTTCTTTGGTTGCTGGCTGGTACAAAAGCCATTAACTATAACACACACACACACACCACACACACACACACACACACACACACACACACACAGTATTATGTTCCAAAATTGTTAGATTTTTAAGATTATTTATAATTGTATATTTCAGCGTTAAAATAGCTCACATACGCCACCCCCTTTTTTTAAGCGACCTCTCTCACTAGTTCCATAGACCTCATTATTAAATAAAAGTTTGCAAGTTCTTGGCACTCCAGTACTTCATCAAACGATGCCATTTTTCAGAAATCTCGTTAGCAATCTATTATGAGTAGCGTAGTTTTTCCTGAGCTTTTTGTATTTATGAATAATTATAGTTTTGCAGTCTTCAAACTCGTAATGTAGAAAAATATAAACTTTAAAAAGTCTCTGAACGTGAAATAATAATAATAAGCCACCATCACTCTTCCCCAAATTTTTGGGACTTAAATTCAACGCTGACACGACAGTCTGTGCCTATAAATTATAGGAATAATTTAAAGTGTACTTCTGTTCAAATTAAAATTCACATAAAATTCGTTTGTGACAAACTTATTGTAGGAACCTTTACTGCGTACGGTACTGCGCAGTGCGCAGGAACAAATGTACCATTAAAACCCATATTTTCCCACCGTTAAAAGTCAAGAAACTACCGATTGTATTTAAAAAACTCTTAGCAACGCATTGTATTTCTAGAAAGTGTCTTTTTTTTAATGTTAATAAGGCTAAATTGCATGTAGCATCAGCAAATACGAAGTTTATGGTCTATAAATTCATGGCTCCGTTGCCGTGTTTCCAGATGATACAGTTCGTCATTATATTTGAAGGTGGCTAATATATATATATATATATATATATATATATATATATATATATATATATATATATATATATATAAAGTTTCCAAACTGTCGTCCTTTGATTTCTATCCTTCGATCTATAATTGCGGTTGTAGATAGCCACTGTTCTTCTCCCTAAAGCTATTAATAGTGGTGTTCCTCAGGGCTCTCTTCTGTCACCCACTCTTTTTTCCTTTTATTTATCACTGATCTTTTGAGTCGCTAATAAGGCCAATGATTCCACTCTTCACTTCTTCACCCGCTTCACAAAGCGTTCCTCTCAACAAACACTCGATGCTTCACGTGGGACGGCTCTGGTACACACCACCACTGATCTTTCTATGGTCTCTGATTGGGACAGAGAAAACCTTGTGGCTTTCAGTGCCTCAAAAACTCAGTTCCTTCATTTGTCTACTCGTCACAATCTTTCACACGACTATCCCCTTTCCTTCAACAACACACAACTCAAACCTTCCTCTTCTCTTAACATTCTTCGCGTTTCCTCTTCGCGTGATCTTTCCGAGAAAGATCACATATACTCTCTTTCTAAAACAGCTTCTAAGAGGTTCGGTGTGCTGTATTGGCTCTGCAGGTTCTTCTCCCCTACTCAGTTGCTGCCTGTACAGCGGTCTTGTCCGCTCCTGTATGGAGTACGCTTCTCATGTGTGGGGTGGCTCAACCCACACAGCTCTACTTGACCGTGTGGAATCAGGTTTTTCGTCTCATCAGTTCCCCTCCTCTTACTGACTGTCTTCAATTTCTTTTTCTTCGCCGCAATGTTGCCTCACTCTCTCTTTACTATCGCTATTTTAACGGACACTGCTCTTCTGAATTCTAACTGCGTGTCTCCTCCTTTAAAGAGAGCACGCAGTACCAACTTTAGACACTTTCTCATTCCTTTTTTGTCCAACTTTAACGTAAGGGTTAATCGGTATTTTCAATCTTTCATAAACTCAACCGGTTAACTATGCAACTATCTTCCTCAGTCCATCTTTCCCTCTGTCTATGACCTTTAGTGTTTCAACCGTAGTGTGTCCAGGCATCTCGTAAACCTTGGAGCTGGATTTTGGATCTTCCTCTATGGGAGGGACGTTTGTGCGGGCATTCGACCTCGGTCCCCCCTTCTTGCATAGTGTATATTTTTTTTTGTTTAACCTCCTTCGCAACATCTAAGGTCATATGACGGAGGGGACCTACAGCTTTACGTGGAATCCGAACCACGGGTCGCTACATAGTCTGGACGCAGCGGACGGTCTCCCATCCAACTATGATACTATCAGACTCAATGTCGTTTAACTTCGCTGATCAACGGGAAGCGGTGTTACGACATTGGCTACGACGTAGCCTGCATATATATACAGGGCATCCCATAAGTCTGGAACCATAGGGTAAAATAAGTAATTCATGTTTTTCCGTTTATGCAAGTGCCCATGATGTCTTTGAGTAAGGAAGAACGCATCCAGGTAATTCTGCTCGTAGGAGGTCGCTGAGGAATTTAACGGATTGCATCCGGACCGCGCGCCGATAACACAACACAGCTGTGTCGGCAAACTTGTAGAAAAGTTGAGGGAGACGCAATCCATTAGGAGATAAACCACGCAGTGTACCTCCAAGGACATTCACCGACGATGACACAGCCGCTACCATTCTCGCTCATTTCACAAAGTCCCCAAAAGTCTCTTCGGCGTTTTTATTGCCGTTTTTATCATTTTGCTCTATGGTTCCAGACTTACGGGACACCCTGTATGTGTGTATATATATATATATATATATATATAAGTTTCGCGGAGACCAGATTGCGCTAGTAGGGCGGGTCGTACTCAGGTAACAACATGAATCTGAAGGAAATCCTACCATCAGGGGTGTCTAAATTATGTGTTTTTTACATGGGAATTCAAATATGAGCTTCTTTTTTGGATAGGATAACTCTAACCTACATCATTTTGTATTTCTAAATTGCCAATTTTACCCTTTTGAACCCCTTTATAATATATTAAAAGATATAAGGTAAATCATTTATATTGACAAGGCCAAATCAACTTTACATATATTTATTAATAGGTGAACTGCATGTATATCACTGGATATAATTACAAAGATCAGTGGAACATAGTAGCTGCCAGGCTCACTAACAACACTATAGTGTTCTTCCTTGATCTTTGCGGGAAAAGATTGGTCACTGCCCTCAGCTTCCATCATCACATTGGTCAGGTCAATCCGCCCATCAAAGAGGATGCAAGAGATCCCCCCCCTCCTCCCTGCACTTCTTCTCGAATTGTTCCCCCAGCTCTCTCATCAACTTCTCCTGTGCTCTCTTGACCTTGCTCTTATCAATCACTTTACTTGTATTGTCTTCTGTGATGATTCCTGCGTCAATCAGAGCTGCTGTTGCTATCGCTGCAGTTGGCCTCAGCCCTATGCCATACCTTACACTAGCAAGGGCAATGTTTTGAATCTCATCATAGTTTTTCTGTACCTTTGCCGAAGCTGCTGGCTCAGGGTCAGTTTGAGGGAAGAGCTCAACTTCAGGAACAAACTCATCTTCATCACCACTTCTCTCCAATTCCAGATCCTCATCACCATCTGCCAAAAATCTCTTAACATCCTTCCTGGCTGCCTTCTCTGCTACTGCAGCACTTTCCTCCTTGCTCCTTCTCCTTTTCTCTGCCTTCCTTTCCATCCACTGCCTTTTCAGTGTCCTCATCTGTCTCTTGTGCTCTGGTAGATCAGGACCCCTATTTGGTGGGGTCCCTTACTTCCAACCTTCTCTTTCTGTCCCTTGATGTAGGCAAGATCTTTCACAGGAATCTTTTTCTCTCTGCTGCAGGAACAGTTAATGTGGGCTTGGATAACACAGCCCTCACAGCCTCCCCCCTCACAACTGGTAATCTGACACTTGCAAGTCAAAATATCAAAGAACTTGTCTAACTTGACAATGAACCTCTCTTTGGCATCAAGTTTGCCCTTCCCAAGAGAAAACTTCACTGCCTGATTCCAGACCTCCTTGAGCTTGGACATGATGGTCACTTTTTCATTGATAACAGGTGGCTTGAAAAGAGCATTAGCTTTGCTCCACTGACAAATCAGACCAGGGTAGATGTCACTCACCAGCTTGTCCACTGGGTAGTTCCTCCTGTCATCTTCACTTTGCTTCCTCAAGTAGATGCCATACCTCAGGATATCCCTCACAGTTGGCAGTTCAGACACCAACAGCTCCGGGCCAGTGCCAACAAGATTACTCAGATGAGAACTTGATTTCGTCCTTGTTCTGACTTGAGCCATTTTCTTAATGAGTTCACACTGAAATAAAAACAATAATACAACAGTTAAATATCCACTACAGACAGGTATTAACTCTTTTCAGCGCAAAATTCTTGGTTAAAAAAAGAGCTGAAATGGGCAAGAACAAATTTATCTGCAAATGCTAAACACATTATGCTTTTTTGGTTTCAAAATGTTATAAAATGCTAATTTATCTGTTGTCTGTAATGCAAATAATTTGTTCATGTACTCTAAAAAAACTAAAGAAACATCCTAAAAATATTCTTTAGAACATTGAAATAGGCCTCATACTGCTCAGTTGTACTAAAAATGAACCACCTAATTTTAGCTCAAATCAAAGTTGTTAATTAAATTTTGCTCAATGTATCACTATAATATGCGTAGAAATAGCTTTTTCTAAAATATAACAGAATAATACTCACATGTGAACAGTAACCAAAAAAATCAGTAGATAATCACTAAATCTATCCCCTCACTGCAAGCCGAGGTGGTAAAATAGCTTCATAAATCATGAGTCACTTCAAATATTTCACAAAACGTTTTAGAATGTTCTGAAACGTTACATTCTAGCCTCTGAGAAAGGTGGCTCAGAAAATGGCCTTATGCGCGCCAGAAAACCGTCAAAATATTTCATATACCAAACTGTATGATAATTACAATTAAGTGGAATGGCACACCTTTTTATTTGAGTATTTAAAATATTATTATTATTATATGAATTACATTATAGTGTTTATATGAATTAGTTAGAACGATGCTCTATGAGGATAACGTGAGCAGCCATGATAGAAAACGTGAGAAGACATATTCTGGGGTAACTACAATAGTAAATAATCAACAATTTAATAATAATCAACTGCAAAATGATGTAGGTTAGGGTTATCAGAATTAAATATTTTCTTCAGAATTGTGTTCTATACACCAAAATATGTCATTTGAACACCCCTCTCCATTGATTTAAAAAAAATGCATAGTATGACCCGCCCTATTGCGCTAGGATAGGTGGTCGTTTTAGATTGGTTTATTATTTCTTACTTAACCAGTTAGGATCTTTATAACAAATTTCGAATGTCAAAAAACTGGTTTCCGCGAAATATACTCTGTGTGTGTATATATATATATAATATATATATATATACAGGGTGGGCCGTAAGTTTCCATACATAGGAAAATTTAAACGTTTGTTTTTATGTTTCAGATACCCTAAGAATATGCGTTTGTAAGATCTTGTTTACTGATGAAGCAAATTTTTACGTCAATGGAGAGGTTAATCGGCAAAACATACGTTATTGGAGTAATGCTAACCCTAACTGGCTGAGTCCGACGAAGATGCAAGGTGCCGGTAAAGTGATGGTGTGGGCCGGGATATGGGGTGACAGAATTATTGGACCAATTTCTGTCAGTGGAAATCTTAATGCCGAAAGGTATCTTAACATGTTGCAAGAAGAGATTTTCCCATCCCTGCTAAACGAGGAAGGTAACTTCCCAGTTTACTTCCAGCAAGATGGAGCTCCACCTCATTATGGTCTTCACGTGCGTCGGTATTTGGATCAGCAGCAGTTTCCGGATGCTTGGATTGGTCGGCGTGGTCCTGTGGAGTGGCCTCCCAGATCCCCAGATCTCACCCCCCTTGATTTCTATCTTTGGGGCACTTGAAGGCCATGGTGTATCAGGAAAAGATACGAGACATAAATCATCTAAAGGAACGTATCACCAACGCCATTACAAGCATAACGTCAACTGTGCTAATGCGTGTTCATCAACAGTGGGGAACACGTATTGAAATGTGTTTTCAAAACAATGGCAACCATGTAGAGCATATTATATAAATAAAAATGGTTGTCCATAAAAAAATGTTTATTTTTCCTATGTATGGAAACTTACGGCCCACCCTGTATATATATATATATATATATATATATTATATATATATATATATATATATATCTTACTTACTTTTGTTACTTACTTTTGTTGAGTTTGAACGACGGTTCAGGATCGACCTGCGGTCGACCCCTCTGCAACATCCCGCCTCATTTGCGGGACTTGGTGAAGGAGGGAATTGCTCTCTGATCGCCTCCTGCCCTCGTAGCCAGCCACGCATGGCTGGTTAGGGACTTTGCACAAGAATCTGTCCAGCTGGTTCTTGAAGTTATTCAGGTTGGTGTGCTGGAGATTCCTCACTTCTTTTGGAAGGACATTGAAAAGCTTTGGGCCCCGTATTCTGAGGGTATTTTCCATCCTCGTTTTCATGGCTCCTTGTCCCACCGCAGCTGGGACCGTACAAAATCTGCCTCTTCTCTCATTCCAGTTTGTTTCTACTTCATTTCTGAGGTTAGGGACAGTGCCCTCAAGTATGTTCCATATGTATATTATTGTGTACCGCTCTCGCCTTCTTTCAAGAGAGTAGAGTTCCAGGGATTGTAGTCGAGACCAGTAGTCTTCACCTTCCGTTTCCTCTATCTTAGACGTAAAAGTCCTTTGTATAGCTTCAATGCTCGCAATGTCTCTCTTTCTGTGTGGGATTGTGAGTACTGAGCAATACTCAATTATTGGTAGGACTAGACTCTTCCATAATTTGAGCATGATGTTTGCTTTTCTGCTGCGGAAGCTACTCCAGATGATTCCCATTATTTTTCTAGCCGTTGTGATTTTGATTTTATAGTGCTCTCTGAATTCCGCATCCGACGACATTATTACTCCAAGATCCCTGACTTGTGGATTTGGTGTTATCTGTTTGGCTTGCGGAGTTTTGTACCCTTTTTCTGTAGCTCTTTGTTATTACCATATCTTAGAAGTTGGAATTTTTCTTCGTTGAACTTCATATTGTTGTCTTCTGCCCACTGGAATAATGTTTCAATGTCGTTTTGTAGTATTCTTATGTCATCTTCGTTCAATATTTCCTTACATATCTTCGTGTCATCTGCGAAGCATGATACAATACTGTCCTTAATATCTGCATCAATATCTGCAATCATTATTATGAACAGCAAGGGAGCTAATACTGTCCCTTGTGGGACAGAGCTCACGACTTCCGAGACTTCCGATTTAACTCCGTTTACCACCACTCTTTGCGTTCTTTGCGTCAAGAAATTAAATATCCACCTTCCTAGCTTTCCAGTAATTCCTGTATCCTTAAGTTTGTGTGCTATGATTCCATGGTCACATTTATCGAAGGCTTTAGCAAAATCAGTATATATTACATCAATGTTTTGTCCTCGACACAATGTTCCTAATATTTTCTCCTGGTGGTCTAGTAGCTGTGACAGGCATGATCTACCCGCCCTGAAGCCATGTTGATTTGGGTTGTATTAGTCTTTTTCTTGTAGGTAGTAGGTAATTTTGGCTCTAATTATGCGTTCAAAACACTTTATAAGGTGTGAGGTGAGAGCCACTGGCCGATAATTTTTGGGCATTGCTCTGTTACCACCTTTAAATAGGGGGGCAATATTAGCGTTCTTTAAGGGGAGTGGAATTTGTCCTGTGTCGAGTGATTTCCTCCATAGTAAGTATAGCGGTTTTGCAATACTCTCTGCATTTCTTCAGAAATGTGGCACTCCATGTGTCTGGCCCTGGCGCTGAATTGTCTCGCATTTGTGATAAGGCCGTAATTACATCTCCTTCCGTGAACTCGAAGTCCATTAATAGGTTTGTGCCGGGATTTGTTCTTGGTTGATCTGTTTCAATGTCGAAAAACTCGTCTGGGTTTTCCACTTCCATCTCGGACTTAGGGTGCTAAACACAGATTTAAATTGTTCCCTAAGCAGTTCACTTATTTCTTTCGGGTCATTTGTGTATTCGGCCTCCCCGTCTATCAACGGTCCAATACTCTCTTTACACTGCATTTTCCTCACGACTTCCGAGACTTCCGATTTAACTCCGTTTACCACCACTCTTTGCGTTCTTTGCGTCAAGAAATTAAATATCCACCTTCCTAGCTTTCCAGTAATTCCTGTATCCTTAAGTTTGTGTGCTATGATTCCATGGTCACATTTATCGAAGGCTTTAGCAAAATCAGTATATATTACATCAATGTTTTGTCCTCGACACAATGTTCCTAATATTTTCCTGGTGGTCTAGTAGCTGTGACAGGCATGATCTACCCGCCCTGAAGCCATGTTGATTTGGGTTGTATTAGTCTTTTTCTTGTAGGTAGTAGGTAATTTTGGCTCTAATTATGCGTTCAAAACACTTTATAAGGTGTGAGGTGAGAGCCACTGGCCGATAATTTTTGGGCATTGCTCTGTTACCACCTTTAAATAGGGGGGCAATATTAGCGTTCTTTAAGGGGAGTGGAATTTGTCCTGTGTCGAGTGATTTCCTCCATAGTAAGTATAGCGGTTTTGCAATACTCTCTGCATTTCTTCAGAAATGTGGCACTCCCATGTGTCTGGCCCTGGCGCTGAATTGTCTCGCATTTGTGATAAGGCCGTAATTACATCTCCTTCCGTGAACTCGAAGTCCATTAATAGGTTTGTGCCGGGATTTGTTCTTGGTTGATCTGTTTCAATGTCGAAAAACTCGTCTGGGTTTTCCTTCCATCTCGGACTTAGGGGTGCTAAACACAGATTTAAATTGTTCCCTAAGCAGTTCACTTATTTCTTTCGGGTCATTTGTGTATTCGGCCTCCCCGTCTATCAACGGTCCAATACTCTCTTTACACTGCATTTTCCTTTTCGCAAAAGTGTAGAAGTATTTTGGGTTATTTTTTATGTTTTCTGCTACCTTGTTTTCCTCCTCGTTTGTCTTATGTATGAATGTTTGCTTTAGGTCCATTTCTATTTCGCCAAGTTTCCTCTCTAGTTTGAGTCTCTTTGCATCAGTTCTGCATCTGTGGAGATGTTTTACGGTTTGTCTTCGTTGCCTGAGTAGAGTCCTGATTTTCCTCTCGAGCTTGCTACGTTTCTTTCCTGTCTCTCTGGAATATGTTTCAGTATTATAGGTTTGGTTTCCGTCTCTATTATACATAGTATTTCTTGTGGAGTCTTCTCGTGTAGTAGCAATTCCCAATTTACCTCCTTTAAATCTTTATTTACGTTTTCCCAATTTACTTTCTTTGAATTTATGTTTAAGCCTTCAAATATTCCATCTGCCTCTCTGGGATGCGTTTTCGGACCTCTGGGTGCTAACTTCAATTGTATATCGATGAGGTTATGGTCGGAGAACTTTGTGCGCGTTACTTTTTTATTTATTATTATCTCGTCGTTATTTGTCCACATTAAATCCAAACCGTTCTCCTTTCTCGTGGCTTCACAGATTTCCTGGGTAAGGGCGTAATGTTCCATAATATCTAATAGCATTGTTGCTTGGGTTCTGTCATCTTTAGTATGTTGCCATGAAACTTCTCAACATATATAACTTCGTCATTTTTCTTCCATGATATGAATGGGAAATTAAAATCTCCGAAAATTAGAATATTTGTTGCTGGAGTTTCAAGTAATTTTAATATGTTTTCTATTTCATTTGTAGCAAATTGGAATTAACTTTTTGTGGTGTTTGGTGGTCTGTAGATGTTCATAATGGTTAGGTTCAGTTCTTTTACTTCTAATATAATAACTTCAACTGTGCTGTTTGATTTCTTTACCCTCACTTCATATGTGTAAGTGTTTTTCACGTAGATACAACACCCTCCTCCTCGTCTAGCCACTCTATCTGCTCTGTATATGTTGTAGTCCAGCAATGCTATTTCAGTATTCTCGATGCAGTTTTCACAACCTTTTTCGCACTTATGTAAGTGTGTTTCCGTTAGGCCTATGATATCTATGCCGGTTTCCATAGCTAAATTTTGCAAGTATTGTAATTTGCAGTCTGCATGGTCCGTATAGAGGCCTTGTATATTTGTGTATAATACATTTACCGGGTTTCTTCTAATCTTCGTGTTCGATTTTCTTAAATGCTGGTCGTTTCCTGGTCGATGTCGGTTCCTGTTTGGTGTTATTGGTTGGGCCGCTGCATTTGGGAGTATTGGGGTTGCGGCCCGTGATACCACTGTTGTTGTTGTATTATTGGTGGGTGGTGTTGAATAGGGGGGTGATGTGCGTAATGTTGTGGTGCATATGTTTGCGGCGTTCTGTCTCTCCTTGTTAGAAGGGCAAGCTGAGCTTTTATTATTCTCATTTCTTCTAAAAAATGTTTCATTATTCTTGCTATTTCTACTATGTCGAATATGATCTGTTCTTTCCCTTTCTCTTCTTTGCGTACCCTTTATGTGAAAAAGTGGGCACTCTATGTTCAGGCATTTTTTCTCAGTAATTGACTGTCTGCACATACGAGGGTGAAAAAAGGTGCAGTTTGGTCCGTACTTGCACTTCCCATTCCTCATCATATAGAAGCATTTTGTAGGGTGATTGTATATGCAGTTTGAGCCATATTTGCACGCACCTATTTTATAATATTCGCATATGGCCCGTCGTTATATATATATATTGTGTGTGTGTGTGTGTGTGTGTGTGTGTGTGTGTGTGTGATCCCGGTTTCGCCTTCGACATTCGAGTAATTTTGTTAAAAAAAAAAAAATCCAGGCACGACTTCTTCAACTGTTTGTCAACAAAAGCAGCGACACTGCACGAAGGCATCCTTTTAAATAATTAAATACACAGTTTGGCAGAAAAACATTAAATGAAATGAAATGAATTCCCTTGTTGAATGTGAAGGCCTACTTAATATATTATATATATATATATATATATATATATATATATATATATATATATATAATATATATATATATATATATATATATAATATATTAACAGCATAATAATGAACAACAATTTAATAACAAATAACGATATAAACAACGTAATACGGAAGGAAGACATAGATGAAAGGAAAGAAATAAGTAAAAGTGGCGAAGTAGACAAACGGTCCAACGAGCGAAATGATAAAAAGATAATAACTAAAAACGTAGAAAATAAACAGCCAAAGAAAAAAATGATAATGCCAAAACTAAGAACTTGGTAAATAATAAGAAAGAAAGCAGAAGCGTAGAAAATATCGTATGCAAATACTACGCGAAAGGAAACTGCAGATATCGGGATGGGCAATGCATATATGCACATCCCACATTATGCAAAATGCATTACACAAGTGGATATTGCAAGTTTGATAAGAAATGCACGTTCCACCATCTTACGGTCTGCAACACTTATGAAAGATATGGAAGTTGCAAATACGAAAAAAAATGCCGATACCACCACCCTCAAAGGAACGCACCGAGGGAACAGAAAAAACGAACATCAAAGAAGAGTGGAAATTTTTTAGACGCAGCCAACACATTTCAGCTGCTAAATACTCTCCAGCAATTACAAAACCAGCTGACAAATATAAATATAGAAATCCGAGAGCCGGACAGAAGGTACGAACAAAGACACTTCATGCGTTATCGGGACAACAGGTACCGACAAAGATAAAAAGAGGTAAATTCTCGGAGGACCACAAGGCAACGAAACCGGCACTCCCATCGGAAAACAAAGCGGAACCACCTGTATGCGAAAAAGAAAGAGAAAAAATAAAAATAATCCTAGCCAACATACAGGGCCTTAAATCAAACCAGTCCACGAACAAAGTTGCATACCTGAAAGGACTCATGCAAGAAGCCGGAGCAGACTTTGCATGCCATTCATCTAAAGGACTGCCAGGCGAACTGTGAAAATTGTGAGTCCTGTATTGACAAAAAAGAAATACAAATTGGCAACTATAACATCCTCCGAGCCGACAGAACAGTGAGACGTAAAGGAGGATGTGCTATTTACACACGCGAAAGGCACATAGCAGAAATGGTTATGAGTACCTCAAACAACTACGTAGAATGTGTAGCAGCAAAAATTGAAAAATTAAATATGGTACTAATTGTAATGTACAGACCCCCAAACACGCCAACCTCAAAATTTTCAGATTCCATTACAGAGGTAAGAAACTTAGTAAAAGATCTACTCTCTCCAACCCCAAATATTTTTCTCTGTGGTGATTTTAATTTCCCATTCATGAAATATAAAAGGATAGGAAAAAATATATGTATCCACCAGGACAAGGGGGGCACACGAGAAGACCAGGAGCAGGTAAAAATGCTACTAGCTTTAGCTGATGAATTTATGTTAACGCAAGAAATAACAGAAAACACAAGAAAAACAACTGCCTAGATTTGGTATTCACAAACAACAGTAATCTAATTGATAATGTAGAAATCTCCCCAACTATGATATCAGACCACAATATCATTGAAATAACAACTAATATAAAGGCAACAGGAAAGGAAAGAACACGCACAACAGAACGAAGCAAATTCGAAATTTTTAATTTCACTCCAAAGCTATAAACTGGGAAGATGTGACATCCAGCATGGAAGTAATAGATTGGAAAACCATTTTCGAGGCCAAGACAACGGAAGAGATGCTAATGACGTTAGAGGAGAAGACGTTAGAAATTGTGGAAAAACATGTCCCAAAGATACAACAAAGAGGAAAGAGAAGCAGGTTCGAAAGACAAAAGAGGGCATTGTTCCGAAAGAGAAAAAGAGTGACTGCAAAATTAAGTAATTGTAAAGATAACATCAGAAAAATATTAAATGATAAACTACAAAGTATCGATGTCGTCATACAGGAACAAATCGAGAAGCATACAGAAAAAGATGATGATGACGCTATAGAAGCGATAAAGGTTAACTCAAAGTACTTCTATAATTTCGCAAAAAGAAAGTCGAAAAACCAAGCGACTATCGGACCTTTAAAAAATGAGAACAGTGATTTATCTGATGATCTAACAGAAGTATCTGAAATATTAAAAGCTCAGTATGAATCATCTTTCAGTATCCCAAAAACTGACAAATTGATTTGCGATAGAAACGCGTTCTTTGAAGAAGAACCACAAGGGGAAAGTATAACGGATTTCGACTTTACGACGGATGATATTACACAAGCCATAGGGAAACTAAAAACACACTCAGCGGCAGGACCGGATAAATGGAATGTCACACTGATCAAAAACTGCAAGAATGCAATCGCTGAGCCCCTATACTGGATATGGAGACGATCATTAGACACGGGAGCAATACCGGGCATCCTGAAGAGCGCGAACATAGTCCCAATATATAAAGGAGGAGATCGATCCCAGGCCAAAAACTATAGGCCAGTGTCGCTTACATCTCATCTCACTAAAATATTTGAAAGAATAGTTAGACAGAAAATCTATGACTTTTTGGAAACTCAGAAAAAATTCAATGATAACCAACACGGGTTTCGATCAGGCAGATCATGCCTATCACAACTAATGGAACACTACAACAACATTATTGATTCACTTGAAAGTAATGAAAACTATGATGTACTCTACACAGACTTTGCTAAAGCGTTCGACAAGTGTGACCACGGAATCATAATACATAAGCTGAAATATATGGGAATAACAGGAAAAGTAGGGAAATGGATATATAATTTCCTTAGTGAGCGGAGGCAAGTCGTTACAGTACAAGGAGTATCTTCATCAGAATCAGAGGTCCTCAGCTCAGTACCACAAGGAACAGTATTAGCTCCACTACTCTTCATAATCATGCTAACTGACATAGATGAGGACGTTACCAGAGACAGCACAGTAACATCCTTTGCGGATGACACAAAGATCAGTAGAAAAATAAGAAACCCAGAAGACATAGGATCTCTACAAACTGACATAAACAAAATCTACAAGTGGACTGAAGACAACAATATGAAGTTTAACACCGAGAAATTTCAGCTATTACGGTACGGAAAAAGAGAAGACCTAAAGTGCATGGAATATTATACCCCAAATGGACAGGAAATTCAGAGAAATTCCAGAGCAAAAGATTTAGGGGTTGTAATGACAGATGATGCGAAATTTGAAACACAAAATAAGATAGCGGTAAACAGAGCAAAGAGAATAACGGGTCAGATATTGAGAACCTTTAAACGAAGGGATAGGAATGTAATGATTCCTCTACTGAAAACCCTGATCATACCCAAATTAGAATACTGCTCGGTCCTAACTTCCCCATATAAAAAAGAAGACATTAGACAGCAGGAGGGGATCCAAAGAAGCTTCACAGCCAAGATCAATGGGTGCAAAGAACTTAATTACTGGAAAAGGTTACGAGAACTAGGCCTATATTCACTGGAAAGGAGAAGAGAGAGATACACCATTATTTACACTTGGAAAATAATGGAGAAACTAGTCCCTAATCTTACTCTGAATCCCATAACTCCCCAAACAGCGATGGAAAGTAGAAGCGGTAGACTGTGTCGTATTCCCAAATTGAAGGCGAGACAGGGAACATCCTTAACCCTGAAAGAAAATAGTTTTGTAGTGAGAGGACCAAAACTGTTTAATCAGTTGCCCAAAGACCTAAGAAACACGAAGGGAGTTGCAGTGGAAATCTTCAAAAGAAGACTAGACGCCTGGCTCAGAACAATCCCCGATGAGCCGGGCGTACCTGGCTATGTGAGGTGGAGAGCGCAAGAATCCAACTCACTACTTCACCAGGCCAACTCGAGAGGAGGGGCGACAAGCTTGACCTTCGCGAAATGAGAAATCATCGCGCGGAACCTTTGTAAGGTAGGTAAGGTAAGGTATATATATATATATACAGGGCGTCCCAAAAAAATGTATACACACTTTAACAGCTGATAGCTCAATTGATGTTTCTTTCTTTCCAAGTTAAACCCATTAGAATTAATAATGGCAGTCAGACTAAGCTTTGAACAAAGGAAATTCATTCTAAAATGCTACTGGAAGTGTGAAAACACAGTTGAAGTGCAAAGACAGTTTAGGAGGGAGTTTCAAACAGATCCACCAACGCGACTTACCATCACTCGAATTAGAGATAAGTTTGAAGCCGATGGAACTGTTCAGAATGTCCACAAGAAGCGTTCCGGAAGACCACGGACATCGACAAGCCCCACAAAGCAAGAAAGAGTACTGGAAACGTATCACCAAAGTCCAAGAAAATCTGTGCGGCAAGCGAGTCGTGAGGTAGGAATTTCAGAATCGTCTGTCCAACGCATTTTGAAGCGCTGTCAATGGAAAAGTTACATTCCAAGATTAGTCCATGCTATTAATGAAGATGATCCGGACCGAAGAGTGGAGTATTGCGAGTGGTACTTGGCACGATGTGGATGTGGATTGGACGAAGGGGTTTCGTAGAATACCCTCCGCGTTCACCAGACCTCACACCACTAGACTTTTTTTATGGGGATACTTAAAAGACAAAGTCTACGCTATAAAACCTGCAACAGTCGCTGAATTGAGAGCAGCCATTGAACGAGAATGCACACAAATACCAAACGAAATGTTTCGTGATGTTTGCGATTCCATTGCTTCGCGTTATCAGCAGTGCCTGGACCAGAACGGACGTCAGTTTGAAAACAGGCTTGACAAAACAATTAAATAATGTCTGTAGATTCTATTACATTTTGAAAATGAAATGTATTTTAATAAACACTGCCTTTATAATTATTAAAGTGTGTATACATTTTTTGGGACGCCCTGTATATATAGCCCCTTGAGGGTTAATTCACCAACGGCCATTATTAGTAATTGGTTTTCAGTTTAGATTAAATGTAAATGTCGTTAATGATTTTAGCCTTTGTTTTCTTACTCAGCATAACTTCCTGGCTTAGTTTGGCCCAAATTTATACTTGTTATTTATGATTTATATATTATTTATCATAACTATGAAGTGATGTTTTATCGTTAATCAATTTGAGAGCCCAGTAAAGCCTAAAGCTTAAGGGCCAAGTTATATACTGTAGAATAAATGGTCCAATTTCACAATTATTTATTTTGTTAAAATTATTGTAGAACTTGTGAAATTTTAAATGTGTATTTATTTTCTATATAAATAATTATTCATTCATTCATATGGTTTCGGAGCACCCAGTATGCGCACAAATTAACTAATGATCATTTATTTAGGTTACTTTTATATAAAAAAATAACTTGCTTAGCGACTAGCTGTTACTACAGAGTGGCCACAAAGTCCCTTTGCGGTGAAATTAAGCATATCTGTATGTTGCTCTTTATAAGGCTTTATCTTCATTGGTTGACGAAATAATATATATATATTATATATATATATATATATATATATATATATATATATATATAATATATATATGGATCCCCCTCCCGCGGGCGGTCTTTCTGGGGTGGATCGCCCGCGGGCTCCTGCCTCCATGTGGCTAGGGGGGTCAGCCGCGGCTCGGGGCCCTGCCCGGTCCCCGCCCGGTTGCGAAGTGGACTTTTAGCATACCCTGCTATCCTACAGCCCCCTCTTTCCTGTCTTCCCCTCTTTACCCTCTTCCTTGCCCCCTCTGTTTTTTCTGCTTTCTCTGTTCACTTCGCGCGCCCCGTGGGCTGCCGGGGCTGGTCGCTGGGGGTCTCGCCCCCATGGCCGGGGCCGGCTAAGTTGGCTGGTAGGGTGCCCAGGCCTGGGACCCTGGGGGCCTTGGTCTTTGCTGCCGGCGGGGGAGAACTCTCGACGCTGCAAGGGCCCCTTTTGAAACGGGGGTACCTACATGGGACGAGGCACCACCCCCCGCCGGCGTGCGCTTGGTCCCATTGGGCCCCGGGTAATCGGTTCCCCGCGGCCCCGGGCGCGAAACAACAATAAAATTTTCTATGGAAACACTTACAAATCTAATGGACCTCGTTGACGACCCGGCTTGTGCATCTGACCTCCCTCTGACTACCTCTTTGGACCGTGGGTCTGGTAAGGGCAGTCGGCAGCCCTCGCCCACCCCGTCTGCTCTTCTTGCCGACACCTCCTCTCCTCTCTTCCTCAGGCTCGTGGCGCCGCTGCCCGACCCCCGCCAGTAGCGGATGGACCTGCAGTGGAACCCCCGACCCCTGGATCCCCCCATATTCCACGTCCCGATAGGGACCCACCTGCTTTTTCGCCCTCAGGTGGGAGGCCCGCGGCCCCGGTCGCCTCCCACTCCGGTCGGGCCTCATCGCCCCCGGCCCCCTCGGCCCCTGGGGGACGTGGGACCCGACGTCGCCGTCCGCCTTTCTCGTCTTCTCGCCCCTCGAAGTTCCGGTGGTGTTTGGCCAGACGGCTTCACTCGGCCTTAGGACGATGGACAAGTTCCTCGTCCTCCGCCCCTCCTCCTCCAAGCCCCTCCCCACTAACCACGAACGCCTCTTTCGAGCGATCCATGGGAAGACGGGGACGGCGCGTTTTGACCTTCGGCCTCAGAGGGATGGCTCCATTTTGATAAGGTCGCGTTCCTCTGCCGAAACCACCTCTCTGCTCGCTATCCCCGATGTCCTGGGCTGCGGGATCACGGTGACTCCCCACCCCCGCCTCAATCAGTGCCAGGGCACAATTTACGCTGCTCGTCTTCTACCCATCCCGGTGGAAGACCTCCAGATTGACCTCGCCTCCCAGGGTGTTGTGAGGGTGTACCGCTTTCCCGATAGATCGCGGTCCCCAACCGCCCCTTCTCCTCGCCTGCTCCTCACTTTCGACTCACTGGTGCCCCCCGTTTCGGTATTCTGGGGCTTTGGTGAGAGACGAGCGTGCGAATTCTCAGTACGACCATACGTGCCAGATCTACGCGCTGTTTTCAGTGTAATAGGTTTGGCCACGTGAGCAGCTCCTGCCGTCAGCCGGCCCCGTTGTGTGTCCGCTGCGGCGGCCCTCCCCACCCTTGCCTTGTACTGCTCCGCCTTCCTGCACCAACTGCCATGGACCACACCCTGCTTCATCCCGCTCTTGCCCGTCCTTCCTCTTTGAAAGGGAGGTTCGGCCCTCTGTTCATCAGAGTTTCTCAGCGCTCGGAGGCGCGGGAGCGGTTGCGTGGCTGCGAGGCCCGGCGTGGTGCCTCGTACGCCGAGGCTCTCCGTTCCCGGACCCCGTCCTCACCGGCGGTTCCCAACGCGCCTCCACCCACCGTGTCCGCTACTCCCAGTCCATCCTCTGCCGCCCAGCGGACTCTACCGCGGCTCCCCGTACTACCAGCGCGTCCCCACGTGCTCCCTCCGCGAACGCCGATGCTTCGTCGGCAACCCCCCCTGCCCCTTCTACGCCCTCTCCACCGGCGCCTTCGGCCACCCCCATTCCGGATCGTGACCCGCCGTCACCCATGCGGGCCGCACGACGGAGGGGTAGGGCCGCAAGCGCCGCGCCAGTGGTGACCCGAAAGGTTCGAAGCCATAAGCCTCGCATCACCTTCCTCTCCCAAACACAAACGCCCCCTTCGCCCTACCGCCCCGGGTCCTCACCGTCCCCCTGCGCAACCGTTATGCACGCTCCCCCCTGGGGTCCCCACGGCCCTCGTGGTGGGGGCTGAGATACACCCCTCTCCGGCCCGGTCGATGGACCCACTGGAAGGGGAACTCGCCCGCCTGGTCGGCGTGGGTGGGACGTGCACGCCCCCGCGTTTGACCCGCCCCATCTCTCTCCTCGACCTGCCAATGCCTCTGGGTGAGGTATTATTTTCCACTCCCCCTCGTATCCTGCCTCCCCGCACCTCCGGTGAAGGGAGGGGCATTCTGGATACCTCTCACATCCCCTTCTCTGCATCGCTCTCCCCCGGACGTCCGGGAGACTCCTCTTCTGGAGGACTTGCCGGCGTCTGGTTCCACATCGCCCCCTCGTCGGTGTGACCCTCGCCTTCGCCCTCGTTCGGCGTCCCTCGCTGAACTCCGGGGCTTTCCGATTCCCTCTTTAATCTCGGGCCGCCCGATCGGCCCACCCACCCCATAACCATCCTTTACGCTGACCTTCCTACCCCTCCCTATACCTCGCTCCTGCAGTGGAACATCCGCGGGCTCCTGGTAGGCCTCGAGAGTCTCTCCTCTCTCCTGGCCTCCAGGTGTCCGCGTGTTTCTGCCTTCAGGAGACGATTCTGGATCCCGTTCCCTCCCTCGAGTGTCCGGTTACTGCGGGCTCCCTTCCCCGCCTCTCGATGGGGCGGGGAGGGGGGGCGCCGCGGTCTTCGTGCACCGCTCCGTCCCTTTCCGCCCCCTCCCGCTCCGTACAGTCCTGCAAGCTGTGGCCGTGCGCCTTTCCTTGGGCGCCAGCTCACGGTCTGCTCTCTTTACCTCTCCCCTAACGTACGCCCTCCACCCGATTCTCTTCGTGACCTAATTCTCCAGCTTCCCCCCCTTTTCTGATTCTCGGGGACTTCAACAGTCGGGACCCGGCCTTGGGGGACGTTTGCTCCACCTTTCTCTCCGGGACCCTTCTCTCCCTTATGGACGAGCTCGAGTTCACCTTTCTGAACGATGGCTCCCCAACCTGCCTTCACTCGGCCCATGACAGTTTCACCTGTATCGACCTTTCCCTCGTTTCCCTCGAAATCGTGACGGAGTTCACCTGGGAGGTCCTGCCGGATTCTTCCGGCAGTGACCATTTCCCAGTGTGTCTTACCCCTACCCGTCTCCTCCCCCCCACCTCTGTCCGCCCGCGCTGGCTGTTCGCCCGAGCAGACTGGGCCTCATACGCGAGGGCACGGCGATCTCGCCATCAATTCCTGCCTTTCCCTCCGTCAATGAGGCCCTCGCCTTCCTCGAGAGTAAGATCCTCTCGGCTGCCGCCAGTTGCATCCCCCATACCTCTGGCTCCCCAGGCCGCGAAGCGTCCCATGGTGGACCCCAGAGTGCTCCCATGCCGTTCAGGAGCGGCGCCGTGCCGGCCGCCGCTTCTACCGGACCCGCCAGCTGGAGCACAAGATAGAATTTCAGCGCCTGAAGGCAGTGGCCCGTCGGGTCCTGAAACTGGCCCGGCGTACCTCCTGGCGGAGTTACGTGTCCGGGATCTCCTCCTCGACTGCCCCCTCGACTGTTTGGCGCAAGGTGCGTAGCTTTGAGGGACCCGTGTCCCCCCTCGACCCCCGGTGCTTCGGTCGGGGACGACGAGTTCGTGTCCGATCCGGAGGCCGTCGCGAACGCACTCGCGGCGCACTTTGCAGCCATCTCCAGTTCCGATTCCCCCCACTCCCCCCACTCCCGCCGCGACCCACCGGAATTTCCACCTCATAGGGATGACCCCTATAATCACCTCTTCCACATGACAGAGCTTCGGGAGGCCCTCCGCCCCCGACGCTCCTCCGCCCCCGGCCCCGATAATATCCCCTATGACTTTTTACGGCATCTCCACCCCTCTGCTCTCAGCTTTCTACTGGACCTCTATAACCGGATTTGGTTGGAGGGTTCATTTCAGGACCGATGGCGTGAGTCCATCGTCGTCCCCATCCCGAAGCCCGATAAAGACCCCTCACTCCCCGTCGAACTATCGCCCCATTTCCCTAACATGCTGTGCCTGCAAGGTGATGGAGGCGATGGTCGCCTCGCGGCTGTCCTTTACCTTGGAGGCGAGTGACCAGTACCCTGCTACCCAGGCTGGTTTCCGGCGCTTCCGGTCTACCACCGACCCCCTCCTTCTCCTTAGCCATGACGTGCAGGAGGCTTTCTCCCGGCGTCAATTTGTACTCGCCGTCTTTTTCGACCTCCAGAAGGCCTACGATACTACCCGGCGGAGCGCGGTCTTCGACTGCTTACGCTCCCTGGGTTTCGTAGGCTTTCTCCCTTCCTTTATTTATAACTTCTTGTCCGCCCGTTCTTTCCGCGTCCGCATCGGTTCTGCCCTCTCTGACCGCTTTCCGTTGGAGGAGGTTGTCCCTCAGGGTAGTGTCCTTAGCGTCTTGTGTTTCTCACTCGTGATGACACAGTCGCTACGGTCCTGCCTACATCCGTTCGTAGCTCCCTCTATGCCGATGACCTGGCTATCTATTGCTCTGGCCGCCTCCCGTCTTTGGCTGAACGTCGGCTCCAGCTAGCCATCAACGCGGTGGTTCGCTGGGCGTCCTCGGTTGCTATGCTTTCTCACCCTCTAAGTCTTCCAGTATGCTTTTCCGTCCTCGGCGCCTCCGTCTGTCGCATACCTTCGCCCTTACCCTTGCCGGCACTCCTCTTCCCCTCGTCCCATCCGTTAGATTCCTGGGTATGACCCTCGACGGATTTTTCGGTTGGGTTCCACACCTTAGGCGGTTGCGGCAAACATCTCGCCGCACCCTCTCCCTTTTGGGTCATCTGTCCCACACGACCTGGGGGGCGGACAGGCGTACTCTGCTGCGCCTGTACACCTCCCTGGTGCAATCCCGTGTCGACTACGGCTGTGTGGTCTACAGCTCCGCCTCCTCTCCGGCACTCCGTATGCTGGATCCTCTTCTCCACCGTGGCCTTCGCCTGGCGTCGGGTGCCTTCCGCTCGTCCCCTG